>JAMKCH010063321.1:0-12026 GCA_023653785.1 Ophioderma brevispina
CTACACTATATAAGACAACTCGCACGACGACGAAAGCAATATGAGAGGCGTCCCGCCCTCATAATAAGTTATTCACACTTGAACAGATATGAACATCTTTAAAACGGGATTAACTTAATAAAGAAACTCTAAAAGTTACTTAATGGTGGAAGTTATGATCGGTAAGTTCTTGCTTTAAGATAAAGTGAATAACATTCAACATACTGTTATTTGTCAGAAGAGAACCATGAGCGTACAGCCGGCTATAAATTCAAAGTTCCATTTCATTGACGTGCAATAAATATTTGTATTGTTTATCATTTATGAAAAGAAGATATTTTAGGAGACCGATACGGTTCATATGATGAGGCTTAACAAACGTTAGATTTACTTTCCCTCAATGATAGGCGTGAACAGCTCCTCCGAAGTTTTGGAACAAACATTTTTAAGTCTGATAGGCATATGCTTCCTGCTACATGTACAAGGGCCAGAAGACATGGCAGACACCTGGCAGACACCTTAGAGGTTCGCAACAGTTGGATATGCCTAAATGCAGGACAACACGGTATAGGAAATCAACCATCCCAGCAGTTGTTGACCGTTTAAATGTTTGTACTTAAAGTATGGTGGTTTTGGGCTATTTTTTGTGTGTGATGTGTTTGTATGTTGTGTGTGCATGTGTCTGTGTATGTACGCGTGTGCGTGTGCTTGTGAGCGAGTGTATGTGTGGGTGCAGTACTGGAGTGGATGTGTACTTGCATTTGGGTTGTGTGTGTGGGTGCGTGTGAGTATATGCGAGATTTAATCATTTTTATCAGTCTGTATTAATTTTTAAATTATTTTTAATATTGGTTAATTGTAATATATTTTAAATATATTTTAATGTAAATCATACGTTTTTCAGCGTTCTTCGCTGCTTTGTATGTTTTGTTTTAATAAACCCGAAATAATAATAATAATATTTATCATTGAACTGATTATGTTGACTATTAAAACTTGTGTCGATAAAACTAGACTTCTTTTGTTTACTTTAATCTGTGTTTTGTTTCTCTTGTCAAGTTGCAATCTTTTGTTTTGAGCTTCAAGACAGCGTAGCATAACTGGGCGAAGCAACTCTGCCCATGCATAAAAGTGGCACAAAATCGATTTTGGTATACCGCACTAAATTGATTATATCTCTGGATTGACAAAAGCAAATAAGATGAAACAAACACCATTGGAAAGCCTGGTTTTTGTTCTTAAATATTATGTCAAGTAAGAATGACTTATTTTGAAATTTCCACTTATTTTTTTTTCTGATTGAACCACTTTTTTGAGACAGGCTGTAGTATAGGTCTATGTTGTTTACACTGTAAATTGGCACGTTTGCAGAAAATCTTTTTCGGGGGGGGGGCAAGATTCTCCACACGGGGCAGCTGTCCCCCGGGTACGCCACTGCAGTGGATTTGTCTTCTATGAAGGTTGATGATGAACAAATTTAGCGAATGTGGACGGAATCCAGTAAAGTTTGATTTCTGGTATATAAACACAAAATCAAAAGTAAGTTCCCCTCTTTAGAACCCGCCATAATTTGCAAGGTATCCATTTTTTTAAAAATCAAACCTAGTAAAGGATATTGATATGGTTGTTAGGAAGCAGTTTCGTGAAAAGTCGCGAAATTCGTGACTTAACGGCTGAATGAGCACAACATGAACCAAAAATTGCGCTTTTCAAAAATAAAAAATCTGTGTTTGAATGACTTGATCATTATCGGACACTTTAATGACAGTTCAGAAAAGTGTGTAGCCACCACGTTTGTTATTGATTTCTTGACACTGTCGCCTCATGGAGTTCACGAGTCTCCTTCCAACATTTGCCTGAAGATACAGCTTGCTTCAGCTGGTCCAGATGCTCAAGCGGGTCGGGTGAATTAGCGACCGACACCATCCTGTGAAATGCCTTCATGCGCCAAGAACGCATTCACAACTCTTGGATTTACCTTGGATGCCACACCTCCGTCTTCTTCATGAAGAGTATAGATAGTGTGGCTGGGTTAAGAAGGCATTATGCCCATGGGTATGTGGGTACGTGTATTTTTGAGATGTAACAACGTGATTTCATATGAGGCAAGAGAGAATATGGGTGTTGCATGCCGTGAGTGGGTCAGTGTGTGTGTGTGTGGGGGGGGCGTGTGTGGGGTGTGTGTGTGTGCGGCGCACCACATATGTAGTTCTTTATGTGTGGGTATGTGTGTATGAATTTTGGTATGTTAAAATCTGTTTTTAAATTAAAAAAAGAAATTCCCCCCCCCCAATTTCATCTTCTTGTATAATGTGCAGGGTGAGAGGATTTGGGGATTTGGGTTGATATAGGGGATCGTAGATGGGGATCGATCGGACTTCAGATTTATTTTGATCCCTCTCTGAAAATCGACACCGGTTTCCTTCATGGTTTTTGTATTGAGGTATGTCTTGGATCTGAGTTTTGAGGGTTGTTGTTTTGTTCAATTGCTCTTTATGTATCATGTATATAGCAATGCTGGATGTTAATCTCCTTTGTGTGAAAGCACGTTGGTACGTGTGCCACTGTTTCAAAGTGTATGTTCTAATAAATAAATAAATAATAAATAAATAAGAAGTTACAAGCTTTAAAACTATACAAGCATATTTGGACAGGACAAAGTATTATGGGATATTTGGATTTGATGAGATCTCGCAAACGACACTTGACGTAAGATGTGCGATTTTTTCCCATTTAGCTTTCAGGGTCGTAACGGCGGCAACCCAAGCAAAGATGTCTCTTCAAAAATACTCATCGTAGTCTCATTACCAATTTATCCATATATTCCCTGATTATTATATACAGGTTTATAGAGACTAGATGACAACAGTGAAGAAGTCAAAACCTAAAAAGTACGCCTAGATTGCCTCAGCATTTGCACTAATTAAAAATTGCACCCCTGCACCAAGTAACGGAGCCGAGAACAGGAATATCCTAGCACTTAAAGTAGGTAGAAACAATCTAGCGAAAATAGGTAACACTCGGGAGCTCAAACAACTTACGCAGATTTATTCCTTTCTTCAAAAACCCTTTCTCTGCTACCAGATCTCACGAAAATCACTTAAGAATTCCGATGTTGGAAACAGTTTTTGTTCAGATTTCCAAATATTGCGTGATTGATCAAATCATATACCTGCTCCTTCTACATCCCCGTTTCTATCATCCCGACAAAGTTTCCTGGCAATTTGCGTGGTCGAACCTAAAAAATTAAGTTAAGTAACCAAAATGCTACACTATATAAGAAAACTCGCACGACGACGAAGAAATAGGGAGAGGCGTCCGCCCTCATAAAGAGGAGTACCGCCCTCATAATAAGTTATGCTATGGCTAACAGGCACCTACCGTGATGACCCTCTATCATAGTGATTTTACCACAACCCTTCCAAACTATGATTTTCAACTATGTTACCACGAACCAGACGAAAAGGTGGTTTGGGTGTGTATCTGCCTTCGGAACCTTCAAGGGGTTCGTTGTGGCTGATGTGAATCTTTGAATCTTTTGAATACATGGGACCTTGACAATAACATTACAAAGTTCGTCAAAAACTCTTCGTATGATCAAATTTTAACGACCACAACCACTAAGGAAAACAACGCACTGCACCATATTTTTCAGAGTTTATTCATGTTGAGGGAATTGCAACCGTACCTAATCATCTTCTACTTGCTGGTGACTTTAACTTCATATGGAAACATTCGTGACAGAGACGCTGCAAAAATTTGCTGATTTCCATGATTCGCTGGACTAGGTTCAACAGGGGCGTTGGACCTATCCATGTTAAAGGTCATACTCTGGATCTTATACTTACTCGCACTACTGATAACTTTGTTTCAAATTTTTAGTACTTTTTTATTTACCATGATCATGCTGCGATCTCGTGTGCTTTAAATGTATTTTTTTTATTTTTTTTATTTTTTTTAAAATGAATTTCAGATATTGATCTAATGCTTTTCAAGCCTGATATTTGAATTCGTTCCCTTTACACCTCGCCCACATCTGATCGTGAATTGCTAGTGATCATATGGTCTGTACTTAATGATATAAGGACAAGCATGCTCCACTATAACTCGTACTGTAACGAGGTCGTTCCAAATGCACCTTGGTCTACAACGACAGTTGTTGGCAAGAGAATGAAACGCGATTGCTGTAGACTTGAAAGGTGCTGGATCTCTTCCAAACTGAAATTGTACAACAGATCTTGTAAAGAATACGGCAAAAAGTAACCTTACAATTCAAACAGGCAAAGGCAAATCTATCATCAAAACAATTGCCGACTGTGATTCCAAACATTCTGTTCAAAAATTTAACAACACTGTCGTACGCCAAATATGTCAAGTTGACTTCCATCTGCACCTCAGATGACGCTCTCGCTAATCGATTTTCTCTATTGTTCCAGTGACAAGGATTCAACAGATCAAATATAATCTTGTCAACTCAGTGATATGGTTCTTCATTACATTTTTCTGAGGATGGACCCTGGCGATCTTGCTCTTTTCACAGTTTTTCTTAATATCTGAAGATGCCGTCAGAGACATCATCATGAAATCACCATCATTCAACTGTAGCTGGATCTATCCCCCACATGGTTACTCAAAAAGTGTATGAATGAACTTGTACTTCATACTTAGATCCTCAAAATTGTCTTGTGAATGGACAATTTCCGGACACTCTTAAATCCGCTCGGATAACGCCACATAAAGAATCAAATCTTGACAAGGAAGTATTGAACCTTATCGCCCCTGTTGCCACCTTTATTTCTTGCAAAAACCAATTTGAGCGTGCTTGGAGCCCAAATTCAAGATTATTTGTTAAGAAACCTCTTCGTGGAAAATCAATCTGGCCTACAGGACCCTGCTATGGCCTGAAAGCCGTACTCCGACTGTGTAAATGATCTCTTACTTGCAACTTGATGATGGAAATGAAGCTGTTCTGTCTCTCGACTATTCGGGCTTTGACACTTATTAATCACAACATTTTTCTTCAACGTCTGCCACCAGATATGGAAGTACTGGCTCTGTTTAAAACTGGTTTACGTTCATATTTCAAGATCGTTCCCATCAATCGTCAGTAATGGACTAGATCTCTGAATCCCACTCGCCCCTTGAAGGGGTTCCACAAGGATCGGTTGTTGGCCTATAATTCACTATGTTACACCTTCTACTCTGAGGCATCATGCTTCCTATGATTTTGGAGCAGTGATATATGCTGATGACACCCAAGTTTATGTCATCTGAAACACAATGATCGTGCTTACTCTTTTATTCCCAAACTCTTGAACATGTATCGCACAATCAAAGGCTGGTCCTACACCTACACGATTTGCAGCTGAAGGAAGATAAATGAGGTTCTTCATAACATGTCTAAATTCAGAAAACTTCACCTCTATCTTCATTTAATATGCCAAGTTCTATTCAGACCTGTTTTGAATATGCGCGTAACTTGGGTGTCATAATCGCAAACGATCTCAGCATGAAGGTTTACCATCAATTAATATTTGTCGTTATGCCTCTATGCTCTCTACAAAATTGGTAGTACAGGAATAATTCTAGATGAAAAATCACTGAAACTTAGTTCAGGACATTATTACTTGCCATATGACCGTGTAATAAGCTACTGTTTATGGTCTTCCTGTATTCGCAAATTACCAAGCTTCAACGAATTCAAAAATTCAAGCTGCCAGAATTAATCACCCGCTCACGCTATCGGAACATATCACTCCTGTGCTTCGTCGACTTCACTGGCTTCCAGTGAAGAGATAGTGTTATATACAAAGTTCTTCTTTTGACTTACAAAATGTCTCAGGATGCTTCCAGATCCTAGTGACTTGATCAAATATATCAAGCCATCTCGCAATCTTCGCTCCTCCTCAAGCTCAACTCATCTCTCATCAGTTTTCCACCATAATTATGTTGTCGTTCTTTTCACCATGCTTCTCAAGAACTTTGGAACAATTGTACCTCATATCTCCAGAGAACTCTCGACTTCTTGGTCATTCAATCGTTTGAAAACTCAGCTGTTTTTAACTATGCATTTGGTGATACATGTACATGTACTGATTATTCACGCCTGCGTCTAAGGTTTTATAGATACTTGTGTTTTGATTTATGTCTTTACCATAGCGCTTAGAGATTCGTTTGTTTGTAAGCGCTCTTATAACAACATGGATTACGTATTATTATTATTAATTATTCACACTTGAAAGATATGAAAATTTTAAAGGGATTATTAATAATAAAGAAACTCTAAAGTTACTTAATGGTGGAAGTTATGATCGAAGTTCTTGCTTTAGATAAAGGTGAGAACATTCAACATACTGTTATGTTAAAGAGAACCATGAGCGTACAGCCGGCTATAAATTCAAAGTTCCAATTCATTGAACGTGCAATAATATGTGTATTGTTTATATTTATGAAAAGAAGATTTTGGGAGACCGATTTACGTTCATATGATGAGCTTAACAAACGTGAGATTACTTCCTCATGCTAGGCCGGGTGAACAGCTCCTCCGAGGTTTGGAACAAACATTTAAGTCTGATAGGCATAGGTCTCTGCTCCTGCTATATTGTACAAGGGCCAGAAAGACATGACAGACACCTATAGAGGTTCGCAACAGTTGGATATGCCTAACCGGCAGGACAACACGGTTATAGGACTCAACCATGCCCAGCAGTTTGGTGACCGTTTCAATGTTTGTTACTTAAAGTATGGTGGTTTGGTGTTATTTTTGTGTGTGATTTTTTTTTTTTTTTTTGGGGTGTGTGTGTGTCGGGGTGCAGTGTCTGGTATGTACGCGTGTGCGTGTGCTTCTGTGATGCGAGGTATGTGTGGTGCAGTAGAGTTGGTTTTGTATGCTTGTGCTGGGGTTGTGTTGTGTTGTGGATGTGTGTGTACTGGCATTTGGGGTGTGTGTGGCTGGTGCGTTGTGTGAGTATATGCGAGATTTAATCTATTTTTATCAAGCTCCTGTATTAATTTTTAAATTATTTTAATATTGGTTAAGTGTAATATATTTTAAATATATTTTAATGTAAATCATACGTTTTTCAGCGTTCTTCGCTGCTTGTATGTTTTGTTTTAATAAACCCGAAATAATAATAATTATTTAATTCTTTTTTGGTGAAAAAAATGGGGACAGTCTGTATTAAAACTTGTGTCGAAAAACTAGACTTCTTTTGTTACTGAAATCTGGGTTTTGTTTTCTTGTCAAGTTGCAATCTTGGGAGCTTCAAGACAGCGCTAGCATAACTGGGCGCGAAGGCAACTATGCCATGGATAAAAGTGGCACAAAATCGATTTTGGTTATACCGAACTAAATTGATTATGATCTCTGGATTGACAAAAGCAAATAAGATGAAAACAAAACACCATGGGAAAAAGCCTGGTTTTTGTTCTTAAATATTATGTCAAGTAAGAATGATTATTTTGAAATTTCCACTTATTTTTTCTCTGATTGTACCACTTTTTTTGAGACAGGCTGTATATAGGTCTATGTTGTTTACACTGGAAATTGAGCACGTTTGCAGAAAATCTGTTCGAGGGGGGGGGGCAAGATTCCCAACAAGGGGACAGCTGTCCCCCGGGTACGCCACTTGCAGGGATTTAATTCTATGAAGGTTGTGATCTGGTGATGATGAACAAAATTTAGCGAAATGGGGACGGAATCCAGTTAAAGTTTGATGTCTGGGTATATAAACAAAAAATTCAAAAGTAAAAACATAAAAACAAACCCAAAAAAGATATAAAAAGTAAAATTTTTTAAAAATCAAACTATAGTAAAAGGATAATATAGGAATGGTTGTTAGGAAGCAGTTTCGTGAAAAGTCGCGAAATTCGTGACTTAACGGCTGATTTGGAGCACAATAGAACCAAAAAATTGCAATTTTCAAAAATAAAAAATCTGTGTTTGATGACTTTATATCGGAACTTAATGACAGACTATCATCGAATGTGTGTAGCCACCACGTTTGTCAATGACTCGGCACCGAGCTAGACGTAAGATGTGCGATTTTTCCATTTAGCTTTCAGGGGTCGTAACGGCGCCAACCCAAGCAAAGATGTCTTCTTCAAAAGACATCATTCGTATTTCTTCATTACAAATAACCTATATTCCCTTATATTATATAAGGTTTATTATAATAATTACAAAGTGAGAAGAAAGTCAAAACCTAAAAGTATGCCTAGATTGCCCAGCCATTCACTAATAAAAATTACCCCCCTGCACCAAGTAACGGAGCCGACGAAACAGGAATTAGCCACTTCAAGTGGTAGAAACCATCTTGCGAAATATGTAACACTCGGAGCTAATATGCGTAACAACTTACGCAGATTTTAGTCCTTATCAAAAACACTTTCTAGCTAACAAGATCTCTCGAAAATCACTTAAGAATTCCGATGTTTGAAACAATTTTTTTTGTCAGATTTCCAACATATTGCGTATTGATTCAAATCATATACCTTCTCCTTCAACATCCCGTTTCTATATCCCTACAATCTGGCAATTTGCGTTGGTCGAAACTAAACAAATAAGTTAAGTAAACAAATTGCTACACTATATAAGGCCAACTAGCACGACGACGAAAGCAGATATGAGAGGCGTCCGCCCTCATAAAGAGGCGTCCCGCCCTCATAAAAGTATGGCATGGCTAACAGGCACCTACCGTGATGACCTATCATAGCTGATTGTACAACAACCCTTCCAAAACTTGATTTTCACTATGTACACGAAACCGGAAGAAGAGGTGGTGGGGTGGTGTGTATCTGCCTTCGGAAATCCTTCAAGGTTCGTGTGGCTGGTGTTTTGTGAGAAATCATTTGAATCTTGTGAATGCAGGCTTGCAATAACATTACGTTCTCAAAACCTTCTTCGTCATGATCATAATTTACCGGCCACGAAACCACTAAAGGAAACACAACGCACTGCCACCATATTTTTCCCATGAGTTTCTTCATTCTTTGAGGGAATTGCAACAGTTAAACTATCTTTTCTACTTTGCTTGGTGACTTTACACTTTCATATGGAAAACCTTCGTGACAGAGACGCTGCAAAATTTGCTATTTCATTGACTCTTCGCTGGACTAGTTCAACATGGTTCGTGTGGACCTACCCATGTTAAGGCATACTCGGATCTTATACTTACTCGCACTACTGATAACTTTGTTTCAAATGTATTTAGTACTTTTATTTACCCATCTGATCATGATGCGATCTCGTGTGCTTTAAATGTTATTCGTCCTGAGCCTGTTAAAATGATGATTAACTATGGCAAAATTTCATGAATTGATCTTATGCTTTTCAAGCTGATATTTTGAATTCGTCCACTTACCCTTCGCATAAATATAATCTTGACTTGCTAGTTGATCAATACGAGTCTGTACTTAATGATCTTAGGCAAAGCATGCTCCATTATAAAATGTACTGTAAGAAGGTGTCCAAATGAAACTTGGTAAACGACAGTGTAAGAGAAATGAAACGCGGATTGCGTAGACTTGAAAGGTGCTGGATCTCTTCCAAACTTGAAAATTGTACAAAACAGATCTTTTTTAAAGAATACGGCAAAAAAGTATAACCGTACCATCAAACAGCCAGCAATCTATCATCAAAACAATTGCCGATGTGATTCCAAACATCTGTTTCAAAAAATTTAACAAAACTGGTACGCCAAATATGTCAAAGTCTCTTATCTGCCACCTCAGATGATTGCTCTCGCTAAGCGATTTTCTATTTATTTTCAGTGACAAGATTCAATAGATCAAATCTAATCTTGTCAACTCAGATGCTATGGTCTCTTCATTACATTTTTTGAGGACTGACCAATGCGCGTCTCTCATTTTCACAAGTTTTTCTTAATATCTGAAGATGCAGTAGAGACAATCATCATGAAATCACCATCTTTCAAACATGTAGTCTGAATCCTATCCCCCAACATGGTACTCAAAAAGGGTATGAATGAACTTGTACCATCGATTACTAAGATCATCAAATTGTCTTTTGTGAATGGAATTCCGGACACTCTTAATCCGCTAGGATTTCGGGCTAACGCACTAAATAAGAAATCAAATCTGACCAAGGAAGTATTGAAAAATTATCGTTCTGTCGCCACTTTCATTCTGCTAAAACAATGAGCGTTGCTTCGTGCATACCAAATTCAAGATTATCTGGTTAAGAACAGTCTTCGTGGAAAATGCAATAGCTAAAGACCCTGCTATAGTACTGAACTGCTTTACTCCGTGTGTACAATGATATCTTACTGCACTTGATGATGGAAATGAAGCTGTTCTGATTCTCCTCGACTAATTCTGGGCATTTTGACACTATTAATCACAACATTTTTCTTCAACGTCTTGCCCAAACCGATGTTTATGGAATTACTGGCTCTGCTTTAAACTGGTTTACGTCATATTTCAAAGATCGTTCCCAATCCATCGTCATTAATGATCGATCCATCATCGAAACCCCACACGCCTTGAAGGGGTTTCCACAAGGATCGGTTTTGACCACTATCCGTCATATGTACATTCTCCTTCTTGAGGACATCATTGCTTTCTATGATTTTGGGAGCATGAATTATGCTGAGGACACCAAGTTTATGTCATCTTGAAACACACTGATCGTGCTACTCTTATTCCCACACTTGAAACAATGTATCGCACAAATCAAGGTCTTGGTCCTCGGCTAACGATTTGAAGCTGAATGAAGGAAGATAAAACTGAGGATTCTTCACATCACATTAAATTCAGAAAATTCACCTCATCTTCTGTGAATATTGCCAGTTCCTATTCAGCCTGTTGAATCTGCGCCGTAACTTGGGTGTCATAATCGCTAACGATCTCAGCATGAATGTTACATCAATAATATTGTCGCGTTCTGCCTATTATGCTCTTCATACAAAAATTGGTCGTATTCGTATCAGGACTAATCTAGCATGCAAAAATTCAACTGAAACTTTAGTTCATGCATTTATTATTGGCCATCTGATCAGTTAATAGTCTACTGTTGGTCTTCTGATTAGCAAATGGCCCACAAAAAAAAAAGCTTCAACGATTCAATCAGCTGCCAGACTCTATCACCCGCCTCACGCTCTCGGGACATATCACTCCTGTGCTTCGTCGACTTCATTGGGTTCGTGGAAGTGTCGTGTTATTTATACAAAGTCTTCTTTGACTTACAAATGTCTTACATTGACTGCTCAGATTTAACAGATGACTTGATAAAGTCAATTTAAGCCATCTCGCAATCTTTGTTCCTCCTCCAAGCTCAACCTCATCTCTCCATCAGTTTCCACCATTACTTATGGTCCGTCGTTCTTTTCACCATGGTTCTCCAGAACTTTGGAAAAATTTACCTCATCATATCAGGATTCGGAATTTGGTCAATTTAAATCTGTGACAACTCATCTGTTTACTATAGCATTTGGTGAT
Source organism: Ophioderma brevispina (assembly GCA_023653785.1). NCBI lineage: Eukaryota > Metazoa > Echinodermata > Ophiuroidea > Amphilepidida > Ophiodermatidae > Ophioderma > Ophioderma brevispina. The sequence goes on from JAMKCH010063321.1 coordinate 11,437, forward strand.
ACATGTACTGATACTTGATTATTTCACGCCTGCTCTCAGGTTTTATGGACTTGTTTCTTGTTATTGATGTCTTTACCATAGCGCTTAGAGACTTAGGTGTAAAGAGTCTAAGCCACTGTTGTATATTCTATTATTCACACTTGACAACAGAATGAACATCTTTAAACCGGATTAACTTATAAAGAAATCTAAAGGTTACTTATGGTGAGAAGTTTGATTCGGTGGAAGTTTTGCTTTAAGATAAAGTGAATAACATTCAACATAATGTTATTTGTTAGAAGAGAACCCATTGAGCGTACAGCCGGCTATAAATTCAAAGTTCCATTTCATTGACGTGAAATAAATATTTGGAGTGTTTATCATTATGAAAAGAAGATATTTTGGAGGGACCGATACGGTTCATATGATGAGGCTTAACAAACGTAGAACTTCCCTCAATGGATAGGCGTGAACAGCTCCTTCGAGGTTTGGAACAAACATTTTAAGTTCTGATAGGCATAGGTTATGCTTCCTGCTATATGTACAAGGGCCAGAAGACATGACAGACACCTATAGAGGTTCGCAACAGTTGGATATGCCTAAAGCAGGAC
>JAMKCH010063323.1:0-11498 GCA_023653785.1 Ophioderma brevispina
AGGTCAATAATGTTGTCATAATGCTATACTCCCTGATGGTTAATTATATAATTATATTAATTTTATGTACGTTGATGATGTCCGATAACATTTGTTCAAGGCTTTTATCTAACAATTATAGGTACAGCATTTAATTGTTTGTATAATGAAAGCGACACGTTTTTTACGGAAATTTAATCATTTATAGCACTGCTGGCAAGCGTTTCATCGGCAAGTGTAATCGTCAAATTCAGTTCTTTTTCCGACCACCGATTCATAACCGACTCAATTATATGGTCAAGATTTATAAGTACCCGATCGATACAGGACACCATTGATGACCGTCATAATCACTTCATGTTATTTGCTCAGTAAAGAGGGCTAATGAAAAATATTACTACTATCATCTCAGCTTGAGACGGGGCAAAATAGACCACTGGAATACTCAAAGACAAGGTTGTTACCATTATCAATCGCAACTTATAAATATCATGGACAATTTGAATAAGTTTTCCTGTTGAATTATTTCAAGACTCACGGAGGCATTTTTACATGTACATTTGGCGCCATGGGCTACTTATTTTTTCGCGTTCCAGGCGCATTTGGCAGGATTTAAAAAACAAAAAAATTGGCGCAAATTTGCGCCCTTGCGCCCGTTATTTATCTGTTGGATAAGTTTCATACTCTAGCCACTTCAGTGGACCTTACTCCCAGACAGCGTGTTCGTTCCCCAAAGTTGCTGCGTACGTTGTGTCCGCAAGTCTCTTAGCACAAGATAAGATTCTATTCTTAGTTGCGACTTACGCCTGTTCACCAAAAACCTGCTCGATGGTTTCACACTGGTAATACGCATCCAGGTTACGAACATTCTCGACTATTCTACTCCAAAACTATCGATTAAACGATTTGGAGTCGTGTCCACACGTGTAGTTATACCGGTATAGGAACAAGTCCGACGGAATTCAAACTAGATCTGTGTACAGATATGAACACAGTCGAGGGTAGTGAACCCTTCATGACCTTGAACGTGACATATGAACTTTGAAGGGTCTCAAGCCTGATTCTATGCATGAGGTCACGTGACAATGCAATGTATTGTCGATGAAGTAGCGTTTTTGTAAAAATGAACTTTTGACCCCTGTGACACCAGAGACTGATTCCAAAATCTCATTGAGTATCTGTTGTAGGGGGTGTCAAACTACAACCAAATCTGAGTCACGTGTTATACATATTACTTGTAGAAGTAGTGTGATTTGAAAGGCTAAGTAATTTGATTTGACTTTGACACCTAAAACCATGGGTCAAGTGATGAGTTCATGATTGACTTTTATTGACCTCTAATCAAGTAATACAGGATGGGGAATAAAAATATTTTCTATTTGACCTTGTTTTAAATTTTACAAACACACAGTAAAGGTCATGACCTTGGTGCCCCCAGGTGACCTTTGATAAAAATGTCATAAACAAAATTTTGATGGGGGATGTCAAGCTGCACCACATACACGAGTCACATGATCATACTATGTATCTGATAAAAGGAGTAGTGATTTGAGTGTAACGTAATTTGAATTGTATTTTGAGCCTTTGGACCCTTACAACCATGGGCCCATGTAATGGGGTCATAATTGACTTTTATTGATCTCTCATCAAGTTCTACAGGATGGGATAAAAACGATTTTCTATTTGACCTTGTTTTAATTTTACACACAGAAATGTCATTGACCTTATTGACCCCAGATGATCCCGCTTTGATCAAAATGTCCTTAAAGTCACTTTTTGTGTGGGATGTCAGCTGCACGCACATACATGAGGTCACATGATCATACTCTGTCATCTGTAAAGGAGTAGTGATTTTGAAGTGTAACGTTAATTTGAAAGTATTTAACCCCCTTTGACCCTAAACCATGGTCATGTGATGGGGTTCATATTGACTTTTTTGACCCCTCTCATCAAATACTATAGATGGGAATAAAAGGTTTTCTCTTTGCCTTGTTTTTGAATTTTACACACAGTAAAAGGTCTTTGGACCTTAGTTACCCAGATGACCTTTGATCAAAATGTCATTAAGGTACTTTTTTGGGGGATTTCAAGCTGGCGCGCACATACAATGAGTCACAATGTATCATACCTGTCATCCCTGAAAAGGAGTAGTAATTTGAATGTAAACCTAATTTGATGTATTTTGACTCTTTGACACCCTAAACCATGGGTCATGTATGGTTCATAATTGACTTTCTTGACCTCTCTCATATAGTACTCAGGGATGGGATAAAAATATTTTTATTTTTTTTATATTTCTGCATTTAAATATTTATTTGCTAAAGTTCATTGACCCTTAGTGACACCAGATGAAACCTTTGTCAAAATGTCATTAAGTACCTTCTGTGGGGGATGTCAAGAAGCTGCACCACATACAGATCACTGATCATACATGTAACTGTTAAAATGAGTAGTGAGTTGAATTTTAACGTAATTTGATGTATTTTGATTGACTTTGACCCCTAACCATGGGTCAGGTGATGGGGGGTCATAAGTGACTTTTATTGACCGCTCATCAAGTCCTACAGATGGGCTAAAAAGATTTACATTGACCTTGTTTTAAATTTTACACACAATAAAGGGATTTGACCTTAGTGACCCCCAGATGGAGCTTGATTAAAAATTCATTAAGTAGAATTTGTAGGGGGTGTCAAACTACAAAACACACATACATAGTCACTTGATCATACTATGTAATCCTGTAGAAGAAGTGTGATTGAAATGCAACGTAATTTGAAGTATTTTGACCTTTGACCCCTAAACCATGGGCAGGTGATGGGTCATGATTGACTTTATTGGACTCTCATCAAGTACTACAGGATGGGATTGAAAGATTTTCTATTTGAACTGCTTTGAATCTTACACACAGTAAAGGTCATTGACCTTATGACCCTACATGACCTTTGATCAAATTAGATAAGTACTTTTGTGGGGGATGTCCAGCTGCACCACATACATTAGTCACATGATCATACTTTATCCTGTAAAAGAGTGTGATTGGGGAAAAGGGGTATGTAACGTAATTTGAAGTATTTTGCCCTTTGACCCCTAAACCATGGGTCATGTGATGGGGCATGATTGACTTTTTATGACCTCTCATCAGTACTACAGGATGGGGGATAAAAAGATTTCCCTATTGGTGACCTTGTTTTAATTTAAATTTACAACACAGAACGGTCATTGACCTTAATGCCCCAAATGACCTTTGTCAAATTTTCATTAAGTAACTTTTGTGGGGAATGACAAGCTGCACCACATACATTAGTCACATGATCATCTATGGATAATGTGTAAAAGGGTAGTGATTTGAAATGTAACGTATTTGATGTATTTTGACCCATGACCCCTAAATCGGTGTCCTAGACAAAGTCAATTGTACTTTTTGTAGTGTTGATCAAATCCTACAAGTGACAAGCATTAGTATGATGAGTTTGTAGCTATTCTAGATTTTTTGGCATGGTTAACGTTGTTGACCCCTGTGACCCTATCGTGACCTTTGACACCAATCGGGTCATGTTCAAAACTTTCTGTCCCTAGTACTTGTCCTTGTGACCAGTTTGGTCAATCTGAACATGTTTTGCAATGTCTGAATACTTAGCCAATGTTGACAGAAAGAACGAAAGAAAGAAAGAAAGAAACCGTACAGAAGAACAAAAACACAGTCCAGTTTCCGTCGACTGTGTAAGTAACCGTACAGAAGAAAAAACACAGTCGAGTTCCTCGACTGTGTAAAAACAAATCCACTAATTCCCCTCACGCCTATTGTACCCCATTGTAATCGTCTCCACATGCGTCGAACTAAGTCACGTTAATACCGGAACCTAAAATTGATCGGTTTTTGTGTTGGATAGCATTTGCAGTGTGGACGCGCGTCGGGGTTAACTCCATCGGACCTAACTTGGCTAGGTCCGACGATTTAATGCCGAAGAAGAGCATGGTTAAGTCCCGGTCGTAACTTTACTCCCCGTTATTGTAAAGAACGTGTGGATCGCGTTCTAAAACTATCGGAACTAACAGGTGGGCATTTTCGGTGTTTTTCTGAAGTAAAAAACACGGAAGCAGTGGTGTTAAGTCGGGTGGGCGAAGTGGGCGACATCTGGCACCCTTGGACAAGAATGGAGACATTTTAAGGCAAGGGAGAAAAGGGGGCAGGAAAGGGAGGAAAGAGTAAAGAGAGAGGAGGCCATGGGAGAATTGGGTTTTGTGATGTTATGATTTACAGCATGCCAAGGCTGACACCATCTCATTTTTGCGACTCAAAGACGAAATAGTCAGCCGGCAAGCGGAAGCGAGTACATTCAACGTTTTCCCAATCCTACCTTATTTTTTCCAAAATCCTGGATACGCCACTGATTCGGCGGAAAATTAATCTTTGCCCATCCATTGCAACGGAGAAATCTACAGGTCCTTGCCCAAACTTGAATAGAGGTCTAATTACGCTTTTACGCCCCTGATGGAAGCCAGCTCGTCATTCTCATGTTTCGAACACTGACCTCTATACTTGGATAGCCCTTCTCGCACGTAATTGAATAGTCGGCGACTTAAAGCTCTAAGAGATTTTTTATTGTCACAACCTATGCTCCAGGACCAGCTGCTCAAGGACCATATGCTACAGGAGATATGGTCCTGGAGCAGCTGTCCCTGGAGCATATTTCGTGCCACAATCTCTTAAAAGCCGACTGAAAACAAACCGGAACTTCCCCAGCGCCCATTTTGTGGCGGGGAAGACGAGAGGTCACCGTACTGAGTCAATGCAAATCAATGCAACTTGTTAATCTTCTTGTATTTGAAAGAAAACTCTTAATATTTTAGTAAAATTGTGTAGTAGTAGCATCGACAAATTTATGCCACAGTCATATTCCGCCAATTGGCGCGATATAGACACCTGAATGCGGATTACTTACTGTGTAGCATATTGGTAGTCGGCAATTTGTGCAGTTATACAAATATTATTGAGAAGGGTTGAAGCATAAAATGTCTGCACAAAGAAAAAATGTGGTTATACATTATTGTGGGAATATTTGACGAATAAAGCTTACAATATAATGCATTTTTCTAACGTATTGAGGGCAAACCTATCTTCATGTTGCATGAGAATTCTTCAGCATTTCACTAGTAATTTTTTCCCCTCCCCTCCGCCCCCCCCCTCCAATCTTCCCCCCCTCCCCTTTTCCAATCCCCTTCACCTTCTCCCGCCCCTCCCCTCCCCATCCCTCTCTACCTCCCCTCCCCTTCACATCCACTTTCCGCCCCCCTTCACCCCCTCCCCTCTCCTTCCTCTCTCCTTTCCCCTCTTCTTTTCACTTCAACCCTCCCCTCCCACTCCCTCCTCCTCTCTCTCTTCCTTCCCTTCCCTTCCCATCCCTCCTTCACCTACCCCTCCCCTTCCCATCTCCGTCCCTTCCCCTTCCCTTTTCCCTTACCTTCCCCCTTCTTTTTTCCCTTTCCTCTTCCTTCCTTTCTTTGTATCACTGTATTTATTTATTAATTTCACAATTTCTCATTTGTTGCATGGATTAACGTTGGTGACCCCTTGACCTATCGTGACTTGACACCAATCGGGTAATGTCAAAAACTTCTGGACATGTACTTGTCCTTGTGGACCAGTTTTGGTCAATATGTAATGTTCCATGTCTGAGATCTTAGCATGTTGACAAAAGAGAAAGAAGAAAGAAAGAAAGAAGAAGAAAGAAAGAAATAGATCGTGGGCAGATCTGAAGAGTCGAGACTGCTCAGACCGGAACTTGTAGATGTAACAATTTTAGTGATGAAAATAAGGTCGTGGACTCCTGTGACCCCATGCCCTTGATTAAAAAAAACATCATTAAGTAACTTTTGTAGGGTGATGGCATCATAATACACCAAATACTGAGTCACGAGATCATGCTATGTAATCTGTAGAAGTGTAGTGATTTTGAAGTGTGTAACTAATGAAGCATTTTGACCTTTGACCCCTAAACCATGGTTCAGGTGATGGGGTCATGATAACATTTATTGACCTCTCACCACGTACTACAGGATGGGATAAAAAGATTTTCTATTGACCTGTTTTAAATTTTACACACAGTAAAGTACTTTGACATTAGTGATCCCAGATGACCGTTGATCAAAATGTCATTAATAACTTGTGTGGGGGGTGTCAAAGTTGCATCCCTTACAGGAGTCACGTTGATCATACTATGTAACTGTAAAGAGTAGTGATTGGAGTTTAACGTAATTTGAATATTTGACCTTGACCCTAAACATGGGTCAGGTGATAGGGTCCCAATTGAACTTTATTGACCTTTCATCAAGTACTACAGTGGATAAAAAGGATTTCTAGTTGCCCCTGTTTTGTTTAAATTTTACACACAGTAAAGTCCATTGACCTTGTGGACCCCAGAGAACTTGGATCAAAATTTCATTAAGTACTTTTGTGGGGATGTCAAAGCTGCCCCACATACATGAGTAACTGAATCATACTATGATATTGATAAAAGGAGTAGTAATTTGAAGGGTACGTAATTTGAAGTATTGACTCTTTATGACCTCTAAATTGTGTTGTCATATGACAAAGTCATAATTGACTTTTTGTAGTGTTGATCAATGTCCTACAAGAAAGATGACAAGCATTAGTTTTGAGATTTGAACGCTAATTCTAGATTTTTTGCATGGTTAAAGTTGTGGCCCCTGGACCATATCGTGAACTTTGAAACCAAAGGGTAATGTCAAAAGTTTCTGGATTTGTACTTGTCCTTGTGACCAGTTTTGGTCAATATGGGATGTTCCATGTCTGAGATATTCGCATGTGAAGAAGGAGAAGAAAGAGGAAGAAAGAGTAGAGAAGAAGAAGAAAGAAGAAACCGTACAGAAGAAGAAAGACACAGGCGAGTCCGACTTGTAAAGAAAACCGTACAGACGAAACACGTCGAGTTCTCGACGTGTAAAGAAAACCGTACAGAAGAAAAACACAGTCGAGTTCCTCGAATGTGTAAAGAAAACCGTACAGAAGAAAAAAACACAGTCGAGTTCCTCGACTGTGTATTTTGTAAAACAAACCAACTAATTCCCTCACGCTATTGTACCCTATTGTAATCGGCTCCACATGCGGTTTTTTTTTCGAACATAAGTCACTTAATACCGGACTAAATTTGATCGGTTTTTGTGTGGGATATAAATTGCCGTGTGGACGCGCGTCGGGGTTAACTCTATCGGACCTAATTTGGCTTAAGTCCGACGATTAATGCCGAGACAGAAGGGTTAAAGTCCGGTCGTAACTTTAATAACGGTATTAGTAAAGAACGTGGGACGCGTTCTAATAACGGTGGCATTTTCGTGTTTTCTGAAGTAAAACACAGAAAGCAGTTGTGTTAGTCGGGTGGGCGAAGTGGGGGAGATTCTGGCCCCCTTGGAAAAAAAGGGGAAACACTTTTGGAAGGCAGGGAGAAAAGGGGGCAAGGAAAAGGGAAGGAAAGAGTAAAGAGAAGAGGAGAGCCAGGAAGAATGGGTGTTGAAGTTATGATTTACAGCATGAAGAGGCTGACACAATCTCATTTTGCGACTCAAAAGAAATAAGTCAGCCGGCAAGCGAGAAAGGAGCGAGTACATTAACGTTTCCCAAAATCCTAATTATTTTTTACAAAAAATCCTGGATAAGCCATGATAGGGGGAAAAATTAATCTTGGCCCATCCATTGAAAGGGAGACATCTACAGGTCCTTGCCCAAACTTGAATAGAGGTCTAGTCACGCGTTTACGCCCCTGATGGAAAGCCAGCTGTCATTCGCCATGTTCGAACACTGACCTCTATAATTGGAGAGCCTCTCTCGCACGTAATTGGAATGTCGGCGACTGAAAGCTTCTAAGAGATTTTTTACTCCAGGACCATTGCTCCAGAACAAGCTGCTCCAGGACCATATGCTACAAGCGAGCATTATCGGTCTGGAGCAGCTGTTCCTGGGGCATAATTTCGGGCCCAAAAAATCTCTTAAAAGGCCGAGGAATGAACAACCGAACTCCCAGCGCCACTTTTTGGCGGGCACACGAAATGAGAGGTCAACGAATGAAGGACCTTGGTGAAGGACCTGTCAATGAAAAATCAATGCCAACTTGTTGAATATTTCTGGTATTGAAAGAAAAAATCAGTTAATATTTATTAAAAATGTGTAGTAAGTAGTAGCATCGACAATTTATGCCACAGTCATAATTCCGCCAAATGGCGCGATATAGACACCTGGAATGCTGGGATTACATTAATGTGTAGCATAATTGGAGTGCAATTTTGCAGTTATACAAGATATTATTATGAGGGTTGAAGCAATAAATGTCCTGCAAAAAGAAAAAAAATGTGTTTATAATTAATTGTTGTGAATATTTTAACAGGAAGAAAAGCTTACAATATAAGTTCATTTTTACGTATTTAGGGCAAACATATCTTCATGTTGCATGCGAATTCTTCACATTTCACTTTAATTAAATTTTTTAAAAAAAAACTTCCCTCCCCCTCCCCTTCCACTCTCTCCTCCCCCTTTCTCCCCATCCCCTTCACCTTCTCCCGCCCCTCCCCCTCCCCCTCCCTCTCTAACCTCCCCTCCCCTTCACCTCCACTTTCGCGCCTCCCCGTCTCCCCCCTCCTCCCTCCCCTCTTCCCTTCCCCTCCCCTTCCCTCTATTCATTTCACTTTCCCCCTCCCCTCCCCCTCCCCTCCTCCTCTCTTCTCCTTTCCTTTCCCCCCCTTCACCTTCCCCTCCCCCTCCTTGGTCCCGCCCTCCCCTTCCCCTCTAGTCGTCCTTCCCTGTCCCCTTCCCTTTTCCCTTCCCCTTCCCCCTTTTCTTCCCTTTGCCGTCTTCTTCCTTTCTTGGTTATTTTTGTTTATTATCTTGAATAAAGGGTTAAGTTGGAATTTATTCCTTTATCCATTCATTAATTCTTCCTTCATGCATTATTCATGCGTTTATATTTATATCATTTCTCTTATGTGAGAAACTCTCTCTACTATTCACTGTATTTATTTATTGTTTTCACATTTCCTCAGTTTTGTTGCATTGCATTTTTTCAGAAAGTTCTCCTATTTCAGTTATTTCTGCAGGTGATTTTTTGCATATTTTTGCATGCTTGAGTTCCCCCATTCCCCTCCCCTTATTCCCCCTCCCCGTCCCTTCCCGCGGCTCCCATTCGCCATGCCCCCTTCCCCAATCCCCCTCCCCAATTCCCCTTTCACATATCCCCCTCCCATTCCCCTTCCCTCCCCTCCCCATTCCCCTTTCCCTTCCCTCCTCTCCCACTCTCCCCTCCCCCTCCCATTACCCTCCCCATTCCCCTTCCCCTCCCCTCCCATCTCCTCCCTCCCCTTCCCCCCTCCCCTTCCCCCTCGGGTTCCTTTCCCCCTCCCCCTTCCCACTCTCCTCCTCCCTTCCCTCAATCCCTCCCTCCCTCTCCCGTCCCCTTCTCTTTCCCTGTCACCCTTTGCATTATTACCATTTTAAATGGTAATGGTGTTTAGGTTCCTGTTCATGAGTAAAACAATATTTCATAAGTAAATTGTTTTCACATGTTTTCTTTCAGGTTAAATCATGAATTCTAACCTTCTTCTTTGGTGAAAGTTTAGATTACTACACTCACAATCCGAAGCCAGTTCCATGACCAATTACGCCCGCTAGACCGATATTCAGCTTATCGGAGCTGTAAAGTTAATGTGCAGAATCTAAGCGCTAATAATTACCGTACCTCGCGTCCACACCGACCAATTAAGTCGATATATACCGCAGATTTAAATCCGATCAGTGCGCCGGCCACACGGCAACTTTAAGCCCGACGATCCGGACGTAATACCGAACAGAGTTCATACCGGGTATTAAGTGGACTTAAGTCCGACCGTGTGGACACGACTTTTGTGGGTGTAAGTATGCGAGTATGCGTGAGATTGTTTCGCTTGTGTTCTTTTCCTCCTAAATGAAATGCATGAAAGGTCAGTGGTCAATTTTTAGCTCGACGACGGGCCTATCATATAAAGAGGTTATGAGTGTATTGGTGTTCGTACGAACATAGCCCTATACATCTCTTTCAAATCTAAGGTGTTTTTCCAGACCGCTCTGTTAATTGTAATAAACCGCCTTTTTCCTATTCTTATAATTTTTTAATACCACTTTTTTATTGCTCGAAACAATAACGATGTGAAATAATAGGAAATGTAAAATATGGATTACGTTATAATATTTTAAAAGTGAAGATTAAATCGTCCTTTTTTTTAGATTTGACAAACATATTATAATACTTCAAAAGTTTTTTTTTTAAATGCACCTTAAAATACTCACAGCTATCCAAGGTAGAACAAAAGGCATGGGCAAAGGTGTCTGGTTCTGCATCGGTTTGGGGAAATTCTCAACATTTGGGCCTACTTAATTTTTCTCTCCATTTTTTTTCCAATAGTTCATATTTCACAATCTAAACCCCAAAAAAATGGTTTGTATAATAAGCTCCACAAATTTGGCTGTTATATTTGATAGGTTTCGTTTTGACACACTTTGTATATATTACAGTTTAATTAGTTTTAATGTCTCCATTTGGTTAGAAAAGATGATCTGAAGAGAAGAAGAACCCCTATTAAGAAAGAAGACGAACTTAAAAACAGGATTTTGGATGATATACTACGATGCGTTCGAAAAGTGATTGTGCACAACTGGTTAAAACATAAAGCTGTTATATTTTTCCGGATACAGAAAAAAAAAAATAACCTCCAATTTGAAAACTTGAACCCCATCCTCAAAATTTCAAACATGTTAATGCCGTTAAAAAATTCTGATACAAAACTATATTAGAAATTAAAAAAAAACTTTAACTTTAAACCAAACCTTTCCTTACACAAAACGGTGGTGTTTAACAAGCTTGATACCAATTTCAAGTTATGGTATAAAAAGATAAATAGACTATAGATTCGTTATTAAGATGTATACAATAACTTAGAAGATTTAGTGTATTTAGTCATATTTTAATTATTATTATATTATTTAGTTTTAATTAGTTTACTTTTCCCAGAGTTTTCATATATACCGTTTAAAGAAATCTATTCTAAATTATTTCAGTACCTTTAATAGGGTATTCAATATTTCACATAGCTCGTATAGTAGGCCTATAGCATGTGGTGTAAGCCTGTAGTCTTTAAAACCTCCTCCATTGGTTTGTATAAGCTTGAATTTGTATTTTGGGGATCCATTGTCTTCTTCCCCCTCATGAAATGAAATCGTTGCTTAAGCTTGCTTCTACTTACGTGTGTGTTAAGTCACCCCCGGTAGACGTAGTTTTGTGCGTAACCTTTTGTGTTTTGACTTATTTCACACTGCATTACGTGTCAGTTGGGGAACGCGTGGGAACACAATATTGGGTACTAAGATTCACATCTAGTATCAACATAGACCTCAGTCGTAAATTTTGTTGTCAGGTAGCTCCGTACAGTTTCCGGGGAACTCGGTATGAACTTAGTAATGGAGTTACGCATTACTTAGT
>JAMKCH010063324.1:0-10032 GCA_023653785.1 Ophioderma brevispina
TTTACTTATCGTTAATATCCTCTTCCTTTGTATGGAGGTGTAGATGTGTTATATTTAATTGGTTTTTTTTTTTTTTTTTTTTTTTTTTTTTTTTTTTTTTTTTTTTTTTTAATTTTTAATTATAATGGGTCTATTTCAAAGAATTAACTGCACTGCAAAATTAATTCGGCCGCGTCCTGCTTCCAGGATAGAGTGTCAAATTACGTCCACATGAAAAGAGTTGAAAACCCGATGCAGAAGACTACAATTTCGTATAATTTGTGTTGTGAGCTGATCCGTCTATAGTGAAACATGTGGAATGTCTTAAGTATACGTGTAATGTAACCAAACCAAAGGCACTTCAAGTGTTTATCAATAAAATTACTAATACGATTTATAACACGGTTCGTGTTACCGAGTTCAACGTGTTTATGCCGTGTATGCAGGTTGTCCCGTTGACGTTAACGAGTTTGACGAGGCCATACCTTCACACACACTGGAGGGGGCTTGCTTCAGATCCGATTTTTGTCAACACTCGGTTATAATCACCGCTTATAACACGAATAACACCCGTTCCAAAGGCGTGTTAGGTGGTCACTATCACTTGACAGGTAGTACCGTTAAATCTTAGGCTAAAAGAGGTTTAGTTGGCTGTTATGAGCAAGTATGCCCCATTTTGATCGACCCACCAAATTAAGTTTACACGTACTCATTGGGCTTACAAAATCACATTAGCTCTCACATGAACAACAGATTAAAATCTGGAGTGCAAAACTTTACACGTGGGGTTTGGGGGCATGGTAATTCAATCAAGATGAAAAAATTCATATAGTTAAATCGGGCCATTTAACTTTATACCCAACTTGCCCAATGGAGCATATTTGTCGTACCAATATTGTTAGAAAAGGCAAAAAGGTGTAGAAAAGTAATGTGAGATGTGTTCTCACCAATGCATGCAGCACCTTTGAAAGAAACCTTTTCCTTAAAATGGTTCGATTGAAAAAAAATATTATATTAAATCATAATATTGATGAAGGCATGTTTACAGTAATTCAATTAAAAAAAAAAAACAAGCTCAAAGTACAGGCGATTACAACAGTACAAGGCTTTTGCGTGAGATTCTGTATGACCAATCACCGCTCCCGGAGGCTGCTCTTTCTCATAGCGACAAAGTGATGTCCGTCGTTCAGGACTTGTTTGGGGATGACCCCAAGAGACATGCAGGCTTCCAATGTTAAATTGGCAACTGGACAGGACACTACTAAGAGGTAAAGATTAAGGAGAGTTTCTGATAACCTGACCCATCTGAACACATTTTTTCTGACACTATTAGAATGGAACCTGTGGCTATTTCCGTGAAGGGTTCCGAATTCAAAGTTGTGTCAGATAGGTAAGTTACGGGAAAATCCCAAGATTAAGTGCCTGAGTGTGGAATGTAATGAACTTACAGATGAGGTCTCTCTACGATTTTAGGAAATCTTTTGTGAATTTGCATTTAATGTTAAGTTTTGTAATTTTACAGATTTCTTGCAATTTCTTTGCGGTTCAAGTGGAATTTTTTGTTGATCTTAAAACCTGAAGTTAACCGGACAAGCATACATTTTTGGTTAGTTGTTGAAACATCTATCATGCACTGTTCACAGTATGTTGTACCTGAAAGTGTTGTATGCAATTCCAGATAGGGCTCAATAAATGTTTATGATGTATGACACTTCAATTGTTCACCTTGTTGAGAAGGTATTAAAAAAATAATGATTTTTTTATAAGGGTAGTATGGAATATTTTAAATGTATCAGAGAGATGCAAATTTTCCGAAATTTCAGATTTTGCCATAAAAAAATCCGGGAAAGTAAAAAAAAAATTCGATTATGAGATTGATAAAGGTAAAACTGCATCAAAACCATGGTTTTAACCCTTTGAGAACCGCCGCGCCAGCACGTTCCCCATGGACACCCATAGCCACAACACGTAACGCCCACGCTCATTCATCGAAAGATTCTTTCGATGAATGAGCCGTCAAAATTTGAGCTCGTTTTCAGGCAACCCTGGTTAGCCCCCTAAATCACCCGATTAGACTCGTTGGAAAATTACAACGAAAATGCGATTCCTAAAAGGGTAGCATGATACATGCCCCCTAAGTTCCTGAAATTTCAATTTTCCTATAGGGCTCTGTGTACACATGCTTTGTTTACACGAGCGTTTTGTTGCACACACGAGTAGAGCGTGACGGAGTGAGAGGTGGTGATAAATATCGTCCATATTCTCCGTCAAAATGCCAAGATTAGCCAAAAAATAAAATACCTACAGATTTTCAGAAGAGTATTCGATTCTGAGTAGTAGCGATTAGCGAGAAGATGTGAGTTGGGGTCGGAAGAATGGGAGACAAAAGTGAGAAGTAATAGTAACATGTGGACAGTACAAGTAGCAGTGGGGAACCTGTTCCTAAAAGGTCGCATGATACATGCCCCCTAAGTTCCTGAAATTTCTTTTTTTCCTATAGGGCTCTGGTTGTACACATGCTTTGTTTACAAGAGCGAGTTTCACACACGAGTAGACCGTGCGGAGTGAGAGGTGATAAATATCGTCATATTCTCCCGTCAAATGCCAAATTAGCCAAAAATACATACCTACAGATTTCAGAGTTCTTCTGCTTCTCGTAGTAGGATTTTAGCGGAAAGATTGTGATTTGGGGTCGGAATGGGAGACTAAAAGTTTACGACAAGTAATAGTCACCATGTGGACAGTACAAAAGTGCAGTGGTGAACCTGATGACATGATGAGCTTCAACTTCCGACCGTAAAAAAAAGGCCAATGGTGCAGCCCCAATTTTTTTCTTTTTACATATATTTTTCATGATGGGCAGAATTTTGTTTTCTGCAATGAATTGTTGATTTGTGAAAAAATTAAGAATCAGTGTGTATAATCCCCATTACGATCGCGTGTTGGTCACCTCGAGGCCAATTTTTTTTTAAATGCTGTGTTGTGACGACTCCACGTACGTCAGATTCCAAACCGAATACTTGTTTTTGATGTGACCTCGCCAAGGGCAAAAAAAAAAAAAATGGTTTGTCTCAAAGCTGACGCGCCGTTTGTAAATTTCGCCGAAAAGTGAAAACGTTATGCGGAACTTTTTATTTTTTTTTTTCCAAAAAAAAAAAGTCATGAACTCAAATTTTTTGTGAAAACTGAAATTGTGAAAATGCCACGATTCACCAATCTGGCGACTCTGCGCTGTGAACTGACTATTTTTACGTTACGTGAGTGCATAGACGGTACTTACTGGGCACCAGCCGTGTTGAAGTGAAAAAACACTCCACCATCAAAATATGCAATATACTTCCGGTAAAGTGAGCAGGCTCGAAACGGGTGGAAACGGTCACTAAAGTGACTGTTTAGCGTCGCATATCTCAAAACAATCGGAAAACCCCCAACATAAAATTACATAATTAAAGTTTTTCATCGATGTTGCAATCCATTGATATGATTCCTTGCAAAATCACATTGCCGCTTCAGTTCAAATCGCGCATTCAACACTATATTTACGTGTATTTCAATGCGGCCCTTTATTACGGTTGTTCAGGTCATAGTCAATTGCAACATCGCGTATATACATGTGCTTCGTAAAGTAACGATGGATACATTGCAGTTATTCTCAAAGTTAAAGTTGAAATCTGCAACAATAAACAATGGATCCTCCACAACTGATAAAACTCTGAAGTTAAAGATATTGCAATTTGAATCTTTTTGGGGGAAATCCATGTGTGGTTCTGAGGCAGGAAATCGCTGCTGTTTTTACATCTGCATGACTGCCAGAATTCGATACCCATGGTAGATGTACAAGCACAGGTGAAAGTTTACGATCAGTGGGTGCATGCACATTGATCTTTTATTGCCGAGCACAAAGAGTTGAAAATTAAAAAAAAACAACAAAAAAATACCGCATACCGCATTACTTTTCAAGCACTCATCAGCTTTGAGACCAACTAATTTTTTTTTTTTTTTTTTTTTTTTTGCCAATAATTTTGTGGAATTAATTGATTTTGTGCCTAATGTGTGGATATTTTGGTCTTAAAAGAAAAAAAATTAAGTTTAGTTTTGTTGATTTAAAAAATATTGAGTTGTCATCTTTTCTGCAGCATTATGTATTTAAATATTTTCTTTATGTCCGACCTCAAAAGTGGCTAGGCCAACCAAATTGACCAAGACTATGAATGGTCTCATTTCAAGCTGGAAATGGGTAGATTTTGTGAATAAAATACCTGTATTTACACAAATACTTGGCTTAAATAGATAAATTAACAAAAGATAATTTGAGACTGACTGAAGAATGTGGAGGAAAAAAATATAATGGATATAATAATAATAAGTAAAGAAGCGAGTGACCTTTGAGTTAGCAAAATGCGTGTTTCTTTTTTCAACACCAATATTCAAATAAAGCTGTTTTATTGATATCAATATACCACTTTATGCCTGTAACTATAAATATTTATCATATTATATTATACTAATCTTATTTTCAATCTATTTAGCAGCAAATTCCCAAGTTTATTCAGATGCCGGGGGCGAAGCTGAAAAATTCCAGCCGCATGTTCCTGTTGGGCCACAGCTCCCGGTCATTCCAAGATAGGCGTAATGAACTTCACACATGCATAGATTTTTTGTTAAAGTTATTTTTAACATTGAAATTGTCCAATCTAATGTATATACACAAATACATATCTCAAGAGACTGGAACAAATCGTATCAACATGTCTCACATGAACTCATACCTGAGGAATTTTATAAATACTTGTCAGGGCCTAAACTCTGCACTGTGCTGTTTTATTGAAAAAAAAAAGAAAAGTGAC
The DNA here is from genome assembly GCA_023653785.1 of Ophioderma brevispina. Classification (NCBI taxonomy): domain Eukaryota; kingdom Metazoa; phylum Echinodermata; class Ophiuroidea; order Amphilepidida; family Ophiodermatidae; genus Ophioderma; species Ophioderma brevispina. The sequence goes on from JAMKCH010063324.1 coordinate 4,827, forward strand.
TACACACTGTGAGATTTGTAACAGGAGTTACTGTAGAAACTCAAACGGACTCATACTGGAGAAAATTATATCTCAGAAGTTGAGGGGGAAAAGTGCAACATAGGAACACCAGTACTAAGAACTCATACGTTGGGGTGAAATACCAGACGCCTTCTGAGCTTACACTGTAAAGCATGATACAGGACTCATACATATGATGTAAAAACAAAACAGCATGCACAGTATTGAACAACCATTGTAAAGCATTATAATTGTTTCACTGTTGTTAAATGTATACATGTAAATATTGTCTTGATTTTGTCTATGGGTTTACATAAAAAGCAAAGTAGCACATAGTTTCATACTGTTTTTCACGCAAAATCGACAAAATCAAGTCAATTATATTGCCGTTCATCTGCAGACATACCAATGTCAAATGTAATTTTCTAATGTTTTTTCTAATGTTTTGAACAATATTTGATCCCAAGTGTGTTGCAAAAGTTTTGTTATTGCACATTGTAAATTTACCACATCAATTGAATACAACTATAAAATCACAAAATCAGGTAAATTCACTCCTGAAACTTGACGGTTTTGCTTGAAATATGCGATTTATAAGAAACTCGGACACAGTATCTCATGAATATTAATGAGTTTATTAACCTTACATAACCTTATATATGAAATGTATTTCATATTGCAAAAGGTGGTTTGTCTGTAAACCTGTGTGAAACAAAAGAAATTCCATAATACAGTTAGTTTGCTTTACATGTGGGCATACATGTGAACATTGATATACAAGGACTTGCATTTTTGCACATTTGCCATTGGAGTCCTCTACACTTTGATCGCCTGTAAAATAAGAAAGAAGAGTGCTATTAACTCCATTTTTTTGATATTGTATAGCAAAATAACATTGTTTTATTATAAAAACACTTTGATAGCTTCTGACTCCTGTTTTTTAATTAAAAATGGAATGAAATGCTGAAAAACCAGAATTTCCAGCATCTCATGAATATTAATGAGCTGGTTGACCTCATGTGACCTCTATTTGACCCTGTGACCTTTTTCAAAATATTCCTCACATTATGCTCTTTCATAAAATGTATAACACTTTGGGGTTCCTTGAAACTTCAAAATGAATAATTATGCTCAAATTGTGCACCTTATATACTGTGGCAGGTATAGGTTCTCAAAAGGGTTAAAGGTGCATCGAGAGATTTTGAGGCACACAAATATTGTGTCATAATAGTAATTTCAAATAGATTAGACACTCAATAGATTGCTTACCTTGTGTTATGCTACAGAAATGTCTTAAAAGAGAGAAAAAAGGTCATTTTGATTTGCTTATTATTTCAATGTGAAACATAGGCTGAATTTCGTATTTGCTCCTATACGAAATTAGAAATTGCACAATTTGTGTACCAAAGAAACATTTCTCAGCTTAATCCTTTCAGATGGGGATATTTTGGATGGAAATCTTTACATCAGAGCAAAAATCAGAACTTTCACTTTTTTTAGGGACATCTGATATGTGAAATCTCTCGTTGCACCTTTAAAGTCTGACTCAGAGATTTCGAAATATTATTTTTTTGTGTGATAATGAAAAATAGTCAACTAGAACTAAAGATAGTAACCTAAAATGCACAATTCCGAAATTTGAGATGTATCAGATTTTTCGTTTTGATGCAGTTATGTGTAGTATTACGTCCCATAGGATACTGTGTATAACAAAAATTCCGGATCCAGAATTTTATAACAAAGTTGTGATTTTCTATATGAAGGAATTTGATTTAAGCTTAGCAATTTCACACAGTGATTAGTATATGGACAAGCATTATGCACATACAAAAAACACGATTTTTTTTTAAATTGAGGGCGCCCTCCTCAGGAAGTCTCTGAGTCAGCCTTTAAGTACCAATTTATTTTAGAGAAGGGGTCTTGTACCCTAAAAACGCCTAAGAAAATATGTTCCCAGAGCTTCATCGGATGCTATGCTCAAATTTGGCCTTCCCATTGGTTCGAATTTTGGATTTTCAGGAAATGGGACTACTCCTCTGTTACATTGTGTATAGTATCAGTTATCAATGAGAATTTCTAAAGTAATTTGCAGAAGTTAGTGTCACATATCTTGATTTTTCTGTGTCTTATTAATCTTTCTTAGCAGACCAACCGGTCCAATACATGAGCCTCCAGAGACACCAAGTAGGTTAACAGTGTTGAGTGAGTCAGTTATGGACTCACAAGCCCTCAATGACATGGATGATGAAGGTAGGCATAGTGTGATTTATCAGTTCAAGCAATTCTTGTATTCAAAAGTGTGCTGTCAGTTTGCAACATTTTTTTACCTAGCTGTTGCAAACTGGAAAAAATGGAAAAAAAAGAACCACCTATCCAATCTCCATATAGGGTGTACATGTCAGTGGTCATTTAGCGGTCATTTTGTCCAAAATCGAAGTAGGCCTTCTCCTTCAAATAAGTTACACTGGTCATGTGACTTCTGCTCATGTATCATCTATGGCCTGTTATGAGGTGTACAAAGATTTTGGATGATCAGTGATCGGCAAGTGGTCATTTGGATAAAAAATGTCCAAAATTGTGAAGAAAAAAAAATCTTGCAGAGCATTCTGGGATTGAATCGTCAGCAAGCTTCCGTCTGCTAGCTGTCATCCACTAACAGTTATCAGACAAAAGATGCTTTACAGTCTTATCTATGACTGTGTTTTTGTTTGCTTTCATTTCTTAGCTCTGATCACCAGGCTTGGTCAGAAGAACCACTGATTCAGGGCCCATACGCTGTGGCTACTGGCTAGGCTCGTGCTCTGAGCACAATAGACAGTTAAAAAATTTCATTTGATAGTCTGTCACTCACAGAGCTTAATTGTAAAGTTTCATTGGAAAAACTCATGATTGATGGGCAAATGGTCATGGTGGTGTCGAGGTTGCCATTAAGTTAGTGCTCCTACTTAAGTGACGGACTACAATTTTGTTGATCATGTCATGCTTTTTTCATACAATAAGAAATTTGGCTAGTTAAAACTTAAGATTTTAAATTGCCAAATTTAACTTACCTTGAGCTAAGAAACTAAAGAGGTGACTTACATGATTAGTATGACTTCTTGGTCCATTATTATAGTGTTATACTGGCTGCAGGAAAGGAACCTACTGGAAACTGTTGGTAGGCCCTATACCTGTATTACTGAGTGGGTGTGTTATGCTAAAAATCGAAAGAAATTCCAAAATTGTGTGATGCAAGGGTAATCCAAATATTGCTTGTGTTTGGTAAAAATGGTGGGGGTCTGAAATTTTCAGTATAAGAAGTGCCTCAGTAAAAAGTAAAACCCCACTGCCCACTATGATACTATAGATAAATGTTAGTGAATCAAATAATGTGTTTTCTTGTGCACAGTGTCAGTTAATTTTACAGGTTAATCATGTTATTGCTTGATCTTCAGATACTTCAGGTAGTGACCTAGAGGAAGACAAGGAGAATCTGCCCATGAGCTTTCAAGGCTCTTTGAATGTTGACCGATTCCAGGACTTCATTAGGAGACAACAGTCAAAAGGAGTATGTACTTTTTAAATTTGTTTGATGTAAATAGAAGCATAACAAAAACTTTGCCTGGAAGAACTTCCAGTTGCCAAATATTGTATTTTGTGCACCAGTATACATGTAAAAAGAAGTTAGGCCAAGGAAAAAACAAGTTTGTCTCAAAAGACCGCATGTATTTTGTTTAAAATTGGTCTTTTTTTTCAGGTTTTTGCTCGCTTAAAATTTTTTTAATTTTCAGGAAAAAATGAAAAAAAGTGGGGCAAAAATGCAATAAAATATTTCTAAAAATCCCGCATTTCTTCTGAGACACTTTTTTTGTGTCTTTTGGTCCTGCAAAAAGATTTTGGAGGGCCTCTCTGATTATGCAGATGGATGTCTACACAGTCAGAAGAACATTCATAATTAACTCTACCAACTAAACCAAATAGTCAATGAACGTCAAACGTAGCATGGTGGTAGAACACGATAAGGTCATATGCTGTATACTCTATGGACAGGTTATGAATATATTCAATAAAATCTTATTAACCCACAGATGTGGGGCCATCGTAGTATGCACTGCATATTTCCTGTTGAAGCATGTAATTGCAAGAAATACAGAAGATGTTATACATCGTGAATATTCTTGAAATTTATCATGCTATTTCACTGCTATTTCATTTTACAAGTCCTATTTCCCTAAGGAAATAGTTTGAACCATTTCCCTACAACCTTGTGCCCACAGTCACAGTGAAGTAATAAAACAAATACATGGTTAATATCTTCAAATTTAAGGCACGCTATTTTCTGGTGGTACTGGCAATGGGCTTATCACCCACCACCCTCTGGGCGAGGCCCTTAGCCAGTACCTTGGGAAAATGTTGTGCCCTATTCCCTCTAACCATGTAGTACATTTGTATACTGTTTCATTTAGTTAATAGGAAAAAAGTGTCCCTCAACTTACCAAACTCACTGATTGTATCTTTACTACAGAACACAGCCTTAGACAATAACAATTGCACAGGTCTTAGTCACTATATCTAAGTGGAGACAAATTTTGTTTTGTGAACAAGCTCTTGGGTGATAGTTAACCAGCTTGGATACAAAACACTCTAGTTATTTTTGTGAAGAAGCTCATGGTTGTTATTCTTTGAGTAGGCTATGGGCATGTGGTGTAGTGGTCAAACTTCAGTGTCAAGATCAAAAGGTGTAAGTTCAAACCCCATCAGAGTCAGTACATCATCTATGTGTGGTGTCCTTGGGCAAGCTGAGGGACCATGGCTTGCTTGCCTTTCCCCCTAAGTGTATAAATGTGTCCAGCACATGCTGTGGTAGGTGAAGCCACATTTGCATATGCAGAGGCTGCTCCAAATGTCTTTAGAATGATTGATGAGCATTCCAACTGGTTAGCTCAGATCTTCTAAATGACTTTACTTTTCTTGTAACTTGTGCATATTATTTTGTACCTACAGGTGAGCCATCCATACGATAGCACGCATGCATCGCTACTTCAAAAAACTAGCAATCTTCGGCCACGTATGGACAAGACGCGTCCCACTAATGGTTAGTATTAATTTTACATAAAGTGTCCAGTATATTACTGGATATTTCAATGGCTTGCTATTTACTGTTTCAGTAACACAGTAGCAAGAAAATGTGATATTAGCTCACCAGGTGCAAACTACAGACATGTCA
>JAMKCH010063328.1:0-14178 GCA_023653785.1 Ophioderma brevispina
GGAAAACAGACTGGATTGCAATGGCATGTTATGTAACAGGTTGTACAGACTTGACTTACAACAGTACACTGCCTTTCAGGACAATCAGACCATAGGTGAAAAGGGTTGCAGTGTCATGAGTGACCTCTCTCTCTGCAAGGTGAAGAACATCTCTATTTTAGGACATTCATGAACTTGACTTTGGAAACTGAGGTTTTTATCAAGGGAAGCAATTATACCTATGCTTATGTGCTGGTAATATATTTGGTAATGTGTCATATAGTGGGACACCTGATTTTGGGAGGATGTTACAGCGGCCCAACTTGTTGAGTTTAGCAAGTGCACAAGATAAATAATTGTCCAAATGTAATAAATTCTTTTAAGCCCTATTTATTTTTTCAAAAAGCCTATTTTTTCAATTGCATTTATCATTGTAATTTAATTAAGCAAAATGATAACGAAGTAATGTGGAGGAGCCTGGTGCAGGAGCGCGGTGCAGTCCCTGTGTAAAGTCTATGGGAATTTGGGTTTTTGACATGCGTACATTTTTCAAATAATGGTTGTTTTTAAAAATGCAAAACAAATAGTGATATGGAGATTTTTTTTCTCTTGCACAGGTTCCAACATATATCTTGTATAAAATCAAATACTTTAAATCAAATAACCCTTATGCTAATGATTAAATTAGCTTTGATTTAATTAAGATTAGGCCATTCACAATTAATTCTGAGTTTCCTGTTTTACGCCCGCATTCGGAAATCGCACCGAGTAAAAATTTATTATTGCCAGACTTTAATTATTTCACACTTTTCCCATAAAAGTAATTTTTCACAAATTCTTGCCATTTTCGGACTTGAATTTTCATATCTTTATTCCTGATTTCTGTCAGATCAGTTTAAAAACAAAACCGTAGGTCTGTTACTCCCCAGAAATGTCGCAACTAATACAAGCGCATACTGTAGAAAACTGTGTGGAGCGCACGCTTTAGAAAGCGGCAGGGAAATGAAATTCAGAGAATAGTGAAAGGGTGGGGGTTGACCTTATTTTCCAGTTAAAAGAGTTTTCTAGAAAATGAAAAAAGCTGTGGTGGGTTAGAAGAATTGCCTAATTACTGAAAATTGTTCTTACTTTTTTGACCCAAAAATGATACTTTGACTTGTTTTTTACTTTAACTTGTGCGTGACGCTTAATGAACATGTGCAAAAATCGCCTTGGCTTCCGGGCCCCGTCTCAGCTGAGATGATCTCAGTTTTCGGGACCAGTATAGTACTAATATTTTTCATTAACCATTTTAATGAGGACTAACATGAAGTGATATGGACGTCATCAATGGTGTACTGGGATCGATCGGGGGTACAGAATCTGACCGTATAATTGAGTAATCGGTTTTTGAATCGGTAGGCCGGAACAGAACTGAATATGCCGATTACACTTGCTGATCAAAGCTTCCTAGAAAGGAGTAAATTTCGTAAAACACGTGTCGCTTTCATGATCCAAAACGTTTAGAAAATACTTTACCTATCAGATAAAAAAGCTTGGAAAAATGTTATCGGACATCAACGGGCATAATAATCTACTTATATAATTAACCAATCCGGGATGTGTATTCGCATATTGACAGAATTATTGACCTTAGCCACGCCTATTTTGTAGACACGGCGTCCGGGTCAAGACACAAATGACAAAAAGGTTGTTGTCAAATTTCACCGGGCGGCCTCGCGCGCGGGCGGTGTTGGAAGTTTGAATGGAAAACGCTACGTTAAGACCATTAACGTACGGTTCAGTTCAGAATTATCATTTCACAGAAAGTTTCTGTGCAACATTTCAAGCATTTATTCCATATTTTTTGATTTCGGTACAAAATACGCATGCAGTTTAGTCGTAGTTAAAGTAGTGCACGGTCCAATACTAAGGAATTTTCATAGGCGCTTGTTTGAGAGGTAGTTAAGAGTAGCGAATCGACAACAGCGATAGGCTGGTGTTTGTTGGTGATTGGTTGTCTGCTACCATGGCCATGGCGACGAAAGGAGGGGGGTGCAATTCTGGTACAAAGGTGTTGTTTTCGTTAAAAAGGGTTGGGTTAAAAATAAAAGTCACAGGTTAATGTAATAACTCAGTGTGTGAAAGGGTGATGAAACTAAGGAATGATTTTTAATTGTATGATACCTTTATGTCATTCATGGAACACGGCCCCCACTGACCTCGCAGCTCGAAAGTTGGAGTTGATTTTTGTATAACAACAAATTCTTTCAAGAATAAGCATTGATTGTATTGTGTAGACAACATGGCAGAAGCTTGGAAATGTTAGGTAATGATGGGATGGGGTACAGGAGTCGGTGGAAATAAAAAGGGTGATGTGTTTAAAAAAGGGGATGGTGTGGTACCAGAGGCTGCTGGTGAAAAGGTTGCTTTCGTTTAAAAAGGGTGGGGTGGGGTACCAGAGGCTGCAGGTAAAAAGGGTGCTTTGGTTAAAAAGTGTGGGTTTCGGGCAAGGGTGGGTTTGGGACCCACTCCCATCAGAGACGTTTATAAACGTCCTATGCCCAATACACTGCTTTCGTGTATCAGAGATGGTGGTCGTTAACGCACGCATTGTTGATGTCAGTGGACGTTCGTATTTTACCCGCACGGCTTGCATAGAGAGAGAATAGTCGAACTGGACCGTCTGCATAGAGGAATCTATTGGACGAGACACACGTTTTAACTTTCGTTTTGATAACTTCTTTGACTGATCCAGGGACTGGTAAAGTACATAATTAATTAAATATCATTCTTGAAAATCATAATATTGTTCTGATATTCGGTGATAGAACAAGTTAAGAAATTAGACCTACGAACCATGAACAGAAAACAAGGTGTGTGAGAGGTGCAAAATTTGACTACCTCAGACCAATATGTTTCCCATGCAATATCGTTGGACTACACAGAATGTTTTTCATGAAAACAGACGCATTTTTGTTGTTGTCCACTTGTAAATTAAAATATGGGTCTATGTTTTCATGGTTTTTTTTTTTTGGTGGGGGTGGCTTTCCCCCAAAAAGCTGTTGCAATACCTTGGGCCTGTAATTAATTAGTATTTTTATCGCAAGTGCAAGTTCTCATTGAACTTCTGCTTTTGATGACAAATAAAAAATCAGTGTTTCTAGTAAGATTTGTTTCAAATACATCCTAACAGGCAAGTAGCCTTACTAGTCCTACCACCCTTGTTGTTGATATAGGGCCAACAGAACATCAGTTTAACTGTGAGATAAAGGGAAACCCTCTGGGCTTCAAAATGAATGCTTACTCAAAGGTATTGGACAAGAACAAGTATGTACCATTAATAACAGTCAAAATTTAGTGGCAGATGAAACATCGCCACCCTAAAAGGTACCCCAATTCATGACGCATGGCCTTACTATATAGTACATGTTAAGAGAAACTGATAAAAGCAAAAATCAGCATTGAAAAATAGATATTTAAAAAAAAAATAATTAAATTAGTGGACAGCTTGGCAAAGCATTAGCCCTGCTAGCAGGATGAGAACAGTGTACTAAAGTGTTAGACATAGAGTTAACAGCCAAAATGCCGAAAATACTGTCATATATTGCAACTGCCAATTTGTTCGAAATAATTAATAAATTCATATTAAATGTTACCTGCGTCATATTTTTCAACCTTAAACAGGAAACTTGTAATTTAATTGAAGGGCCTTAACAGACAGCATATGCCCCTGCAAGTAATGCAAAATCGTTCAAATACACAACGCATTACCCCAACAACTCTAACTAAGCTTAATCAATCAACTAATAAATGACAAAACTAGTATTCCTTCCACTAGTTAAGTAATGCCACATAATAATTCGTTTACCAATTAACTAATAATGTACTAATTAACTCAATTTCGTTTTATTTGATAGGCCTCTTCAATGCGAGACAATGGTCAGTAATTCATAATAAAAAGACACACACAGATCAGGATTGATGGTTAAGAAAGACATGAAGTACGGTTCCCAATTAGACTGATAGAAGTGTATTACAGTTGGAATTGATTGGTCAAGCCTTCAAAGGTCCCAATCTCGATCCCACATTGATCCATGATGACAATAATTTGTTTTATATAGCTCATACATGTACCATATTAAGTTTGACACCACCCTGTATGTGTTTCAAATTTGAACTGTATGGTCATCGGTGTACATGTCTAATACATTAACTGATAAAATTCTTATAACTAAAGGGACCCTCAGCCCAAAACAGTCTGATATAAGACAAAAAGCCTAAAAAATATGGATTGGATACGTAAATAGGGCATCAAATAAGTTGACATCTACAATTCATACACACTGTACAAAACGACTTGTTACCGTCCCGATCTGTTATGATTTCCAGCCAGTACCAATGCTTTTTTTTTATATGGATTAATTTTGTACTTTATTATCAAACCGATGTTATTTTTTGGAAAAAAATGTGTAGATTTGGCACCCTGTATTTCACTTGTCCAAAAAGCGAAGATACCAAATTGGATATGGTTTGGAATGAAGCCTATAGTGATGCCTGGAAGAATATATAATTATCTTGCAGGATACTATTGTCTTGCAAGATTTTGCATTCAGGAGAACAATTAAAGGCGATTAGCAGCGATGATGCGAGAGAATCGGAAAAAATGTGGAAAACTAAAATCAGGGATAAGTGTGTACCAATTCCATTATAACTGCTTAATGTAGAAGAAACAAACACAAAGAAGAGAGAAAAAAAAATGAAGTGTTTGACGAAATTTATCCATACCGTCTCCCCCAAATAGGACATTAGAGCGACGGGTCTCAAAATCTGCACTAAACAGCTGATTGTGGTTTACAACAGTAACAGATAAACAAAGATCAAAAGTGTCTGTGTTAGTGGTCAAAATGTATTAATCATGGCGTACAATATCACGCTGAAAATCTGTGTATCACCTGGGAAAGGCTTTTGTGATCTCAAATCGGAATTTTGATACGCACTTATAGAATTACGACTCAGATAAAAGTACTGTCGTGTCTTTAATACATGGATTTAAAGTGTCAACACTGCAGGTTATGTTCGCATATCATTGCAGTTAACAAAAAATATAAAAATATGGAATTGTGATGATTTTTCGATTTGTTTTTCGGATTAGCAAATCGCCTGTGTATCCCTTAAGTGAAAAAAAAGGGTTTTTATGGCCTATATAATGTAATAAAGAGCCTTTGGCCCCCATCGCGTGGAAGAAGCTTGCCGGCTTTTGCGCTGTTTAACGCCGTATAGTTTTTTTGGCTGTTGATTGCTCTGAAAATTCCAGTTCTGCAAGAGTGGGATCTTATGGATGGAAAATCATGGGCGAATGGATTTGAAATTTTGGTGTGTAAATGTAATTTTGGAAGGTGTTTTGTTGCGGGAAGCTGCATTTCAGTGAATAAAATTGCGCCATGTGGTACGGTTACTTGTCCATTTCATTATGAAGATTCGATGAGGGGCGTGTTAGGTATTTGTTTATCGATATCAGTACTGAGTTACGTGGGACGTTGTGTTGGATTGCGGGCATTGTGTCCTGCGGCCCGAGTGATGTTTGTTGTGTTATGAATGTGCCTGTATGATGCGCTGTAAAGATCTACCTATAACCCCGGCCTTGGTTCAGATTCTCTGACCTGCACCATGCAACTTACTCACTGTGTTCCTAATAAAAGTTGCCTTGTAGAGCCAAAAATGCTTGTGGTGTGTGTCTATATTTACATCTTCTCTGGTATGTAATACTATCTAGTCAATTGTATGACATAATTTTATGATTAGAAGCCATCAAAGTTTTGATCCATGTAACGATTCCCACGATAAAAACTTTAGGATAGGTATGTGCCTCATTAATATAATGAACTCATCACTGTTTACACCAGGGTTTCTATATATGTGTACACTCATATGGGCTTTCCAGGATTTCCCTTGAGGATCACGGGGACCGTTGACACGCAGCCTGTTGTCCCGTGTTGGCTATGTACACACCACAGGCCTAACTTTGCAGCATTTTGAACAGTTGTTCAAAAAGAAATCCGTACATAATTTTTATTGCGAGACAATTATTCCATCGGATTTGCCTTGATCTAAATAAGTACAGTTATTCATTGTTTATTTGTGCGAGATTAAAACTTTATATGACTTGTGTTAAGCGAGCAATTAATAGCAAGTGCGATTAGCCTACCTATCAAAAGCTGGACATTTTACATCACACTAAATTTTGAATCAATTTTTGAACAAATAAAAGCAGGTTTACGTCAAGATTTAAGGCTTGTGCTTCATTCTCTTTCGCACTTTTTGTTTGCACTTACAGAGATATTGTAGTTCGGGCAATTCCAAATATCAGCGTATGGTACAAAACGTTCAAAGTCGCGGGACCGTCCTTTGTTTGCAATGCGATCTTTATTATGGTAATAAGCGATGTCGGCTTCTCTGGTAAAGTAAATCCGGTTAGCATTGTCTCGACTTCCATTGCTCGCGACTTCTCAAAATGGTCATCAATAGTGGGAAGTGGTACCATCGTTTCGATAAAATAATTGCCTAATTGGTTGTTGCCGGTGGATAAATAAAATTTTGGTGCTTTCATTTTCCAGTATAAAAAGCCGTACTGGACAAAAAAAAGCGCATAGTGAAAGCCAACGAAGTTCGTACCGGAAATATCAAGTTGAACAAAGGGTGTAAAATATAGGCTAGGCGAATGAGTTTAAACATAAACGCTAAGTGATTATACTGTATTATTATTTATCAGAATATTCATATAATTATTGTACTGTAATTATTAGTTCTTATCGGCAAGACTTCCATATGTAACCACCCTTCTCATATATTTACATGCAACATGTTTGAATTTTAGCTGTTTTATCAGTTTGGACAAACCAGGCCAAAATTAAAAATAAATTTTGTATCATGTAATATATACGAGGGGGGTCGGGTACATATGGAAAGGTCTTTCTGGATTATCCATTGATTGTATCTGATTATTATTCTGAAGAAAATCAATGAAATGAAACTACAATGGATCACTTTTATATTTTCAGCACTAGTAAAAGTATTTTTGAAAGTTGACAGAGTTTTGGGATTTTGGGGGAAGGCCATTTCATATGAAAAAAGTGTTTCTCTTTGCTTACGAATAAGCAACATTAACTTATTTCTGTATGTTTTAAATTTTGAAGTCTGGTTATACTTGGCAAGTGTAAGTATTGTTTATACAATGGGTTTCTTATTGATACTTTCTAATAAAACTCTTGTAATCCAGGGCGATATCGGTTCTTTCATTTTGTACTAGTAGGCATACATTTTTTAGCGGAAACAATTCATTATCACGATTATACAGTGAATTAAAGCAATATTAGCAAACATTTTTGAAGAGCGCCCCCCAATTTCAATTTGATATTGTTGCACAGTTACGGTGGTAATTGTCTAGGGAAGTATACCTTCGAACGAGAATGCTACTAAAAAATGCGTATTTATCACAAACTAATCGATTTTGTAATTATTCGGAAATTGGGTTCCCAGCTTGGACTTAACGACAGAGATGGAAATGCTACGTTTATGTCAGTCAATGATGAAAATAGTGCCAGCTTAGAAAATATAACCTCTAACTTGACTTGCACTGGTGAAAACTATTAAAAAAAAAAACAACTAATAGTCTGGGGCCCAAAACCCAATTTTTTACCACTTATAACCCAAAAGTAGCGTGCACAATTTTTTTGGCTGTTTCTGCCATCCCTGAAGACTATGATTGAGAAAATGAGGGGTCCAAAATGCAACCTTGAGCATTTGAAAATATCCAAGATGGCCACCACCACATAAAAATAGCATAACATAGGCCTTCTAAAGCAGCTTCAAGATGATTCTTGTGTCTGGTATGGGTTTTTGTATCGGCTGTCAGTGAAATTCAAATTTGTACTTTAACAATAAAGTCTCCCTATACCGAAATCCCAAGATGGCCGCAAAGATGGCCGCAGCAAAACATATAATTAGCAATAGCTCAGCGTTTAAAGCAGCTATAAGGATGATTTCTTGTGTCTTTGTATGGGTTTGGTGTCATGAATTCAAAATTTGTCTTCTTTTAAATACTTAAGCCTTACATAAAACCGAAATCCACGATGGCTGCCAAGATGGCCGCCAAACCACCAGATTATAATTAGCAATAGCTCAGTTTTACAGTTAATACAATGATGATTTAGCGTCTGTGTATAGGTTTGTGGGTGTCAAAGATTCAAAATTTGTACTTCTTTTAAGACTTAGCCTTCCCTAAACCGAAATCCAAAATGGTTGCCACAAATGGCCAAACAAATTGGCTGCCACAACATTTGCTTAGCTTCAGAAGTAAAAAAAGATTATGGGTTTTAGTTGTCTTTAATTTAGATTTTAATGGTCAACGTGTTCAAGGTTATTATTATGATGACTAGGGAACTCATGCTGCTTTAGCACAAATTCTTACAAAAGAAGCCTCCAAACTTGTCATGATCTCTCAAATCCATGATCACCATCAAGGGTTTGATCGATATCGTGTTGGTAGGAGAGACTGAGGTGGTGAAAATGATGTAATGCTGTTGAAATAGGAGTTAAGCAATTGAAATGAATACGATTACGTTGCCGAGGGTTTTAACATCCAAATAAACCTAAACGTGGTGACAATGGCTTTAAGAAAGATAGAAGCAGATTAGAATGGGATTCGTTTCTTCAAAAACACAGAATATCTTTTCCAGAGTTTGCGGTTTGATGACATCACTCACTGCGGATGTTAAAGAAATCTTATGTTACGAGTTATGACCAATACCAAATCCATGTTTGAGGATAGTGTGATATGAGGATAACAAGACCAAAGTGACAAATGAAGAAAAGCTCAGATATAGAGCAGTCAGATCAGCCAGAATCATGTTAATAGACGGATGTGTTATTCTCTGGATTTTCCACAGGCTGTACATGGAAAGTACAAGACTGTCAGGGTTTCTCATGTACATCCAAAAAAGCTTAGCAAAGCAGATATCTACCTGATCTTTGACGCTACTTTGAATTTAGTATTAAGGTGGTGCATGCAACATAAGAGCGGTCGGCTGGAAAGCAGGTCAGTAGACAGCATCAACTTAGCCTAAGTTGCCCCTGTTACCAACAGAAAGTCATCTTAATAATGTACAAAAAACAAGTACCGCTTATCGAAATATTTGTCAAGCACCTGCTGCCTAACACTGCCAACCTGCCAATGTGGTTCTCCATATTCCATCACAGACTGCGGATCAACTTCGCAATTAGTGCTCTACATTTCGTTCCAACGGTGGACCTTAGAAATCTAAACCCACCAACCATCAACAGTGTGCTGGCTCCACCGTATACAATATAATTATTGTCTGCTGCTTTAGCGAAGAAGAAGAAACAACAAAATCCTGGTGACGTGTGAAAGTTCTTCCGAACAGCGCACAGTAGTACAACGACTTATTGTGACAGGATCTTTATTTGAGTAGAAATAATCTTTCTTGGACGTGGGAATCCAAATTGGAAAGGCTAAGCTTTCAACACTCTAAGAGCGAATGCCATAGAGCAAACTAAACAGTCATGATGCTTCACCTTATATACACCAGTAAACAAAGGGGAGAGAGAACGATAAGAGAGAGGAGTAAAGGATACCCCAGTATTAAGTTTCCGGTTATTGGTTGAGAGGCATCCTTGGAGTAGTCTACCCATTCAGGAGGAATTTATGCTCCTGTATCCCTAGTGATTAGGTGTTAGGGCGTAGACTTTATGTAGGGGAAGACTTGATGAGTTTTCAGTCCAATTAGTGTTCCTGTCCAGAATTTTCGTCTTGTCCCAGTCAATGTTATGTTGTTCTCGCACATGTTCGGCGATAGCCGAATTTTTTTTTTTTGTTTGTAGTTGCCCGTCTGAGTCGAGTTCTTGGTGTGCGTCGGTTCTCTTTTCAATGATCGCCGGTTTCAACAAAGTACGTTTAGAGTAATTGGGAACATGCCCCCTGGGTCTTTAGGTGTTAGTTGATGTGTAGAGTGTTAGTTACTGTCTTAAAAACACCCGTGATTCTTCTTCTGTTCGGCTTTCTGTTGGCTCTCCGACTACAGCAGAGCAAGGAGTTGACCTACATAATTCAACCTCTGACTGGAAAGACCAGCACATCATTAAAAGACACAGTGCTTTGCTAAGTTCCTATTAATCTGATCCTCAATGAATCAGAGATTATCTAGTATCCTTGATTGTAGAATCGTCTTTCAAATCTGTTCACTCTTAAAGGAAGACATTGACATTACCATGGACCGTATCAAAGAGAGTGGACACTGATTGACAGGACATCCACCTCCGCAGCGTGACGTGAAAAGGATGTTGGAGTTTGTTTGACTAACACATCTGCGTGTTTGAAGGCGCCCTATAATCCAAAATGATGGGCTAACGATGGGTTTCTTCCGTTTTCCACCAGTGGCCAACCTGTTTTGGAATCCTTTGAGCAAGAAGAAGCCCTTCCCCTTTTGACTGCACCTAACCCACCACGCTTATGGAAACGGTATGTGGACGACATTTCTGTGTTATAGATCGAGACCATTTATCGTCTTTCTTTGACACATCTAAACCAGTCTTGCAAGGATGTCATCCCAAATGTCACTAATGAAGAGGAGACCAGCGGACAGATCGCTTCCCGATGTTTTGCCAAACCCGATGAAACCTGACCTTATTCTTGACAGGGACTGTCTATCGAAAGAAGACCCACGCCGATCAATACTTGAATTGAATCGGGTGTCTGTGAATCTGATTCACCACCAGGCAATGGAATTTTCTGTGAATGCAAGCAAGAGGTTAGTAACCTGTCAAAATAAGTGGACTTTAAAATTAAAGGAAGATCAGCTGACCAAAGTGTTTCAAGAGAAACTGAGAGGAATATTTTCCAAAAATATTTTTATATACTTCGTGTTATTTACTTTTATTTTGCAACAAATGGGCCAACCTTCTTATGTAAGCGTGGGCGTTCATTTTTGAAGTGTTTCCAAAGAAGTAGTAATATGTGGATATGGTATGCGATATCTTTCAAGTGCCATTTAAGGCTACATTACCATCTAAACTGTGTTTGCCCCATCTTTAGATTACCTTTATGAAATATTCTCCATAATTATAGTTGAATGTTTTGCCAATAAAGAGGAACCACCGTATTAAGACAATTGTTGCATCACCTTTATTTTGAATGCTTTGCCAATAGGGATACCTTAGTATGACAACTTCTGGAACATCTTTATAGTTGAACATTGGCCAAACTTTATAGATACCCGTCATTTACAACTTTTCCATCACATTGTCATAGTTGAATGCTTTGTCAAATATAGAATACCATTTTGAAAACCTGAACGAAATCTTTTGTAATTGAGATATTTGCCAATCTTAGACTAACCGATCATGACAACTACTTTGGGGTGGAATTTTCATAGTTGAACACTTTGCCAACTTCAACCACTACCATATGATGACAATATGTACACCATCACCATACTGGAATGAGTGTTACCTTACACGTAAAACTATTCAATGTAAGGTTGGTGCAATATATTCACAGTAAATGGTTCTGCTAACTTAAGACTACATTTTGTCAAATCATCATAGGAATATTTGAAGGTCTTTGCCAAATTGGAAAGACTTATTATTGATACTGTTGCATTCGTATTTCCACCTGATGCCATTACCAACTATCATTTTAGTGAAAGAACAAACACTGTAATGCTTTCAAAGGAGGAGAACTTTGAAATTAAGATACCCATAAACCTATAGAAAGACACCACACAATTCCAATACGTATTGCTTCAAGAGTGAGACATTGTGCTTTAATTATAGTGGTGATGGCGGCCCATCTTGGATTTCGGTAATTATAGGAAGACTTTAATGTAAAAAGAGGACAAAATTAATTCATTGCACCAAACCAATACCAAAGACATTTAAAAAATCATGCTTATAGCTGCTTTAAAGCCTGAGCTATTGCTAATTATATGTGGTGGCGGTCATCTTGGCGCGGCCATCTGGAGTTCAGTATAGGGAATACTTTGGTATTTAAAAATAGTACAAATTTGCATCAGTGACCCGAAACACATACAAAAGACCACTAGAATTAATTTATACTGCTTGTAGCAGCGAGATCGCGTTAGTGCTAATGTTATGTGTGGTGGAGGCGATTGTGGGACGGCCATTGGCCACATATTTCAAAATGCTAAGGTTTTGATAATGTTGGCACCCCTCAGTTTCTCTATCGGTAGGTCTTCAGGATGTATGGAAACCGCCAAAAATGGTTGCGGACGCTTTATTTTGGGGTTTTTAGTTTGTGGACCGGACTATAATGGATGAGCGTAGACACGACATGGCGCACTATTTCCCGGCTATTTCACATTGGAAGGCCGTTTCCATCAGCCGGTAAAGTATGATCGGGGATCCCGATAAATTAATTTTCTAGTACAAAATTCTTCCGTTTGTGGAGACACATAGACATTTTCCGAGCTTAACCATTCACAGGTATAGTTACTAGCCAGTATGACCATGCAAACCGGTAAAAAAATCTCAAAATTTTGAAACATTGGGGGCGCTCTTCAAAAAAATGTGTAAATGCTTAAAGGTTTAATAATTATATTGTGGGTAAGGGTTGAGGTGAGGTCAAGATTAAATCCCCTTTGGAATGTCTCCCCATTCAGCCAATCGAAACGGATAAATACAATTTGATTTAATTTGAAATTTCTTATGAGATACATAACACTTGTAAAAAGTTCCTATGTTGGTACAATGTATGATAGAAATACTAATCAACAACAAACAAATGATAGATAAGATGGGCATTACCATTTATCTGACACGAGCTGCGGTAGGACAAGGTCACGATCGCGGAATCTATTGACACTCAGTCAATGATCGATCACATCGATCACTCCGAAAGTAACCCATTGACCAAAGCGCTTGTGAGATGTCAACAACCAAGACGTCCACAGAGGTTTGCTTATTACCATAATAAAACGACATTACAAACCAAGACGGTCCCCCTCGACTTTGGAAGGTTCTGTCAAAAAAAAAAAAAAAAAAAAAAAAAAAAAAAACAAAAACAAAAAAAAAAAATAATGTTTAGGTTTACTGTACCCAAAGTCACTATATTATCAGAAAAAGTAATTACTAGCCATATTTCCTTTACAAGTTTTTACTTTTACCGTTTCATGAATAAAGGAATGACAAATTAATATATCCCTCTTACACAACTTCGACAACCAGCTGGGAATGTTTCCCTTGCACCATTTCCACAAAGCTTGAAAGCTCAAGTGATGTTCGATTCGGATATTGCTTCCCCAGTCCATCCTCCCAGGTCAACGATCCTGGCCCGCCAGATTTATTTCGCAGTCTAAAATTTTTGGGACCTGTACGGTTTTTTACCGACCGTTCTCTCTCAGACTCAGTGTCAGAACCCTTATGATCCCCTTCAATCCATGGAATACAAAACACAATCGACAGAAATCAATTTATTCATATGTTTCTGTGTATTTGTTTGTGTGTCATCTCTTTTCAATGATATTTTTAACATCAATTTACATCAGTTCATATGGCCAGGGGGAGCGGACCAGGCAACGTGACATTACCTCGCCGCGCTATGTATTAAATGGACAAACCAAACAACAAAGTTACCATAGCTTCCATTCATATGTTAATTCCAAGTAAACAAAAATACACGGTAATAAGTTCGAATATTTTTAAAAAATCATTTTAGAAATGACTAACAAGATTTGAAATCGAAATAACTCGATGTGTGTTTTATTGGCTAAAATACGTTCATTTTAGCTTGAAAAATTTACAAAATGGCCGACGGCATGGTCCCCCCCCCCCCCTTTGGCGGTGATATTTGACACAAAACAAATGTTTTTAGAACTCATTTAGAAGATTTCACGGTATTGCAAATTGTGGTGATCAGAATTACGTGTGTGACGTGATTACCTGTGGTAATGAGCTGAAAAAAGTCATGAAAGATCAGTATAGTGAACTTAAGACTGGCTTGTGAATTTCCCAGACGTTTTTATCATCATGAAATTGGAACCCAACACGACATTTCGGGAATTCATTTATTTATATTTATTTTCGCACTTATTTTGGAGAAAAACTGACTCGTACTTCAATTTTATTAATCCTTTTATTTTTATTTTCTTCTCTCTCTCATTTAATATTTTCTTTCTCCCCCTCATT
>JAMKCH010063329.1:0-49413 GCA_023653785.1 Ophioderma brevispina
TAGTGCAAAAATTCCCCAGGGAAAGTTGTTGCCTGGTTGCCATGGACCCCACCCTTAAGGGCACTAACGGGAGTGAAAAAACCCCTTGCGTCATAAGTGTTAAATACCAAAGGATTAAACGACAAAACTATTTACAATTTGACCTCAGCTGGCCTTAGAACCTCCATATGCGGACCTTTGCCCTCATAAAATCTGTTTCCGGTTGTGACCATGATCACAAAGTTTGGTGAACAATGGACTTCCAATTTCCATGCAGGTGACATCAAGGAAAATTAAACCTTAAAACTCGAGCGCGCATAAACACGCCCACCACGCCCCACACACATAACACACACACACACGAACCTACAAGCAACACCAACACACACACACACCCAACACACACATACACGCACACAACACACAAGTCGAGGTAATACACGGCAAATATCTGGGTAAACCTTTAATTTTTGACAATTTGTCATTTCTGTACTAAATTAAGGGAATTTTAGGTGAAAGTCCAAGTTCCAATGGATATTTGATGAATGGAAAAAAACCGGTTATTGATTAAAAACTGGTAAAATTGCAAGTACTATAGAAGGGATATTTTCAAAATGGTCATTAATTAAAGGTAATTGATTTGGGTTCTCAACAAAATAGTAGGTCTACTATGAGCAACCATTTCAATATTTTCAAGCCATGAAGTAAATTATATCACTTTAATCATCACGATCATTTTAAAAGTGATATTACAAAGCATTTCAATAGACACACAAAAATGAGCGGCTATGAGGTATTTTGTAACGTAAAATAAATCTCAAAAACAAATGCAATGCTAATTTCCGATAAAGTTTTGCACTCATCTCGAACGATCAGCCCAGCGCATGCAGCCTGTATTTCCTCAAACGTAAAGACCTGTTAACATCCTTACGGCATTCTTTTGTTCCTGCGAATCGTTATGGGCCCATAAGTATTAAAACTCTAAACAGATACAATGCCCAGTGTGTAACAGTCAGGCCGACCTATTTCAAGAAACCAGGCCCTAACATGTTGACAAAAATTGCTGGTAATGTCTATGATCAATATTCAGCGGTGTTTTCAAAAACACCGCAATGGTTTAATTACATGTCGTGTCTGGTTGCTAGCTCCTGTGTTTAACATATACAACCTCGCCCTTTAATTCTGGTATGCGTATCCACATACCAATGCGGCCACCAGTTCAAAGGGAAATCAATAGGGTCCGGGTTCATATCACAAACACTTAATGATATAGCAAACTATTTGAAAACAAACCTATGCAGCTCAAGAGACCAGGTTAACTAATTCGGTGCAGCGTTGTCCCCTGGAAAAAAAGAAGAACAGAAATATGCCCTCCACATTTACAAAAATATTCAAACGCTGTTCATATGGTACAACGTTATGAAGTGAGAAATGAAGCTACTCTATTATGCAAACATTTTTGACTTTCCTTAATACATTGCAAGAATAGGGACAAATTTCAACTACTATTAAGAACAACTGCAGGATTGTAAACATAATAGCGCATCCGCGTGTGATTCGGTCATCCTTAATACCAGGGTTAACTTGTGTCTATCAAATAAGAGATCGTGATTGGCCCTAGTACCCAGTCATATAATTTCTATTTTCGTTTTGTGTATTCATTATAAGATTCTATTGTAAAGCAGTGTCTATTTTCTTTTATTGTTTGTATAGATACACCCCTGGTGGCGGTGTGTCGTGGTTTTCAAAACCCGTGTTCGATAAATACCAAATCTCAGTAAAATTCGAAAGCAAAGTATTAGCCAATCGCCAGCAAAACATCTATGTCTGCGGAAACGATAACTCGGCGACATCTTCACAAAATAGCAACTCGCTGATCTATAAACAAATTGCGTTAGTGTTCACAAACAGCATTAAGAGAGAGAGACAATATACTACATCTTCGCGTAACTTACAGTTCACATTCACACTATGAGTGTACTAGTGTTATTAGCAATCTAAGCAATGCGAGATTACACTCAACGATCTTAAAGGCGATGCCAAAAATATTAGTTCAAACAGTAAAAAAAAAAATTCACACAGTAAAGTGGTTCAGTGTAAAGTGCGTCGGGAAAGGAAATCGCCCCCTGTTGTCATCACGCTCTCAAAACCGTAGCCTAGATTTTAGTATCTGTTTAAAATGAAGGTCAACCCAGGACCAGGTTACCAGATTACTGTTTGAAACCAAAAGCAAAACGCGACAAAACCTGGCCGGAAACGGACTTCCCTTGCAGATCCCGGACCTTACGTCACTAACTTGGGAAATCCCAAAAATACATAATATAAACCTCGGGGATATCGATGTTTAAGAGTCAGACCAAGTTAATGCTATATCAAAAAGTCGTCAAATGTCAGGCGACAGGGGACAACAATTGCTTCGAAGCTCGCGGATCTTCAAATGTTGAACAATTGAAAGCTTGTAACGTGCAAAATAAGGCATATTGAAAATTTGTTATCTTAAAAGACAGCTATTGAAACTAAAAAATGGAAGCTAACATGACGACGATATGCCAGCACACCAGAGACTACTGTAAATTTAAAGATCCAGAGGAAGCGTACAATTTCTTGTACAGCTCTAGTGTAAGCTTATCATAAACAGTGATTGGACCCCGTTATTCCATATTGGAGTCATTGGAAGGGTGCATTTTCTTAAATGTGCCGTTCGTTTACCAGAATACGCAAACGCTTAGGTACGTCGTTACCTTGCAAAGGTGCCGTGTGCGATAGATGTTTTCTTCATCCGTGAACGGGTGGTATGCGGTAGCTTGATCAGTTAATCTGACTTTTTACGCTTTACCAGTGAGTTCGACTTTCGGATGCGCAAGTTATGTTATTTCGCCTCATTATTGGTACTGAACATCACTCGACTTATTACGCTATTTCTGGGAAAGGTATTCCTATCTGCAGCCCCCCCCCCCGCCATAGACAGATCGATCATATCACAACGGAAAAAACACGAAGTGTGAAAACTAGTTTGGAACGTGGATTTCAGCTTTTGTCGTGGCCTTGAGTTTTAGACCTCAAAATGGGATCTTACACAAGACACTGTTTGTGTGGACAGAGACAGAACGATTTTGAAGATATTCTAGGGACTGTAACAGATGGATCTTTAAACAAAACGGCAGATATCTACGTGAGCCTTTATAATAATATCATTTTGTAGTAATCATGATTGTCAAACACCTGTACTTTGCGAAGATTGTGATGGCTATGCGAAGATTATCAACAACCAGCTCGGACCGTATCCGTTACCAAGTTACACGTACCCTGGTGGTGAATGGAATCATCTTCTTCGTGTGCCAACTGCCCTATCGTGTGTACGCTGTGGATGATGTCATAGACAAACTTGGGGGCTCGGGTATATTGTCGGAGCAAGGCGAAACTTCAATTGTGCTATTAGGTCTTACATTCTTGTATCTGAACTCAATCATAAATCCATATTTGTATGTTTTTACTTGCCAACATTATCGGCAAGCGATGCTCAAAGCGTTTTGTAGATGTAAAACAGTAAGTAAGGAAAGAAGTACCAGTTTGACTTCTGACGTGCGATATACGGACGGTAGTAAGTAAACAATGGCAGTCTGAATAATGGCAGTGTTTGAATCAATTACTCAGTGGTGGCACTATAGGGTGCAGAGGGGGCACCCCAAATGTTTCCTTGCCACAGGTTTCCCACAAACTTGAGTCCCACCCTGTCAAAAGTTACGGATAACTATAATCAGGGGCGGATCCAGGAATTCTCAATAGAGGGGGCGTCCATTTTTTTCCAGTCGGTTCGAAATTCTTAAGGGGGCCCGGACGGAATTCTTTGTCAAGCAATAAACAACACAACAAATAAGTAACATACTGCGTCGGCCTGGGTACCCACAAAAAGTCATTCTTCTTGATCTACACGGCGCCCGACGCCCTGTGCCGTCATTCATAGAGATCTACAGGGCGCTGCGCGGCGCCCTGTGCGACAAAAAAGTCATTTTTATAGATCTACAGGGCGCCTTATGGCCTATACGCGGCGTCCGGTGCCCTGTGCGCTGCAAAAAATAGAGGAGGCGCGCGCCGGGGGCGCCCCCTCTAAATCCGCCCATGCTAATTACTGTTAAAATAGCAAATTCAATCACGCTTTGCGCGCATTTTGGCTTATTTTGCCTATTACCATTAAAATTTTTCGAGCGTTTCTCGCGCATTTACACATTTTGACTGAAAATTTCACTTCAACTTGTTTCCCCCTCCGAATTTTTTTTCTTCCCCAAAATGATCCTGGTGCCGTCACTAAATTTCGAGATAAAGTACTTGTATCCATTTCTTGTGGAATGTACTTGAATTGCCTAGGCCTACATGTGGCTCGAAAAAGCGGGACGATATGGGCCAAAATATACATTTTCATTCCTCTTCTTCAAGGAATTTCGACCAAATTAAGCCTAAATTTGGGCAAAATGAAAGGAATTTCGTCGATTTTTGTTAAGTTCAGACATGATCAAATCAGCGGGGACGACTTACGAATTTTGTCCCCTCTGGTGGAACACTTGGGAATTTTGCCCCCTCTGGATCGAGAATTATGATAGTCACATATTAATATCGATCATGTATTACATTATAATTTGTAATATTTTAGGTCCTTTTACGGATGTTGAACAGACTTTTGTAAACTGCTCCCGAGATCATCCGAGCATGCGAAGAATATAATACATGGACCTGCTTCACCTGAACATTTCAGATATTTCTACAATCTGCAGGCGATTCTTTTGTATTCTTGCATGCTTGGGTTGTTCTGGAAGACAGGACTGGTCAAGTTAACCTATTGACCTCCCGTGTAAGGGGCCGTTTAGAGACTCTGGGTCACTGGTAAACCCTGATGAATTCAGCAGTCTAACATAAGTGCACTTTATTACGTATAACATGTTGATTGGACTGCTGAATTCATCATGACAGGAGGAGATTTTTTAGGAGATGAATTTCTCTCAAATTTCACTGGATCGGTTGTAGACCACCTGCCGGGAACGTTTGGAAGGTTTATTGGACAACAGGTGCAAAAGAAAACCATAAACCTTGTTTTGAACTTGCCTGCTATCGTAATCGTTCCCCATAGAAAACCATGCTTTGACTTTCTGTCGTGCACGACGGAAACTACTAAATCATCATCTTATTACATATAAAGACGGCGTATTCGGCTTATTCACTTCAGGTGTGATCTAATACATTGGTAAGCATTCTAAATATGTAAAAAACCTAGGTTCGAGAAAAATTGGGGGCGCTCTGTCTGGAAATTCTCATGCCTTTAATGGCACCCCATTGCACATTAATAATAATAATAATAATAGACTAAGAAGATTTATATAGCGCCTGTATGCTATTGGCCTCTAAGCCGCTTAACAAATGGCCGCTGATCACTGTGCCCCCAACCATACCATAAACCATTTAGCATCCATTTCAAGGAATGCAGCAGATCGGTATCAGCGCTTTCCCTGATCAGAAAATACATCGAGATAACCATCGTTAGCCGGGACAGCTTCCCAAATATCGCCTGGGTGAAATAGGGACAAATAAGCGGTTAGTTGCATGTCTAGAAATTAGACAAGAAAACATAAATATACCACTAGCTCCAATTACCACATAGTAGTCTATGGAAAAATGGCAACATTGAGCATGTTTCGTTCATAATTTAAAACTCTCACATGAGGAATACACAAGACAACACCAAAGCAAAATTCACCAAAAACCAATTTTGAACATATGGTGGCCAGAAAGTTTTTCGTTAAAATTCACCAAACTCGCCGCACGCGAGACCTCCCAACACAAGATTCTCTATAGTCGCTAAAGCTAGTAGTGGGCAAATCGATGTGAAATTGATGAGCGCGGAGTAAATTGCCTCGAATTCACTGTCCAAATGCTACGCAGTTTGAGAAAACATACCAGTCTTCCATGTCAATAATGAAATTCCATCACTTTCTTAATATAAATAGTGCATTTTCAGACATTTTAAAGTATTTTTTTCAGACGCACTTGAGTCCATTCAAGATTTGTTATCCTTAATTACGGCAGCCATGTTAGTGGTGTATGTATAACCCGTAAATGCCCTATATTTTAAAAGATTATTTATTATACCCATAAAATATATATACATTCCTGTGCAAAAAAATCATCACGGCAACTGATGTATACAATAAGCCTGTAAATGTAAAACATTCTACTTTCGATAGTTCATTGGTTTTGTGAAGATTCCCAATATACGTCCACAGTGAAGAGGCACGTCCATGAGACCAACATAAATTGAGGCTATCAGCATAAGGGTTATTTGGATTAACTATATTAATTATTTATTAATTGCCTCCTAAGGTATATATCTCAGCAAATAAATCCCAAGATTTAATGACTTTAATTTTTTAATTAGTAAAATATCTTGATTTTTTTCACTTCCGTTAGTGCCCGAGGGGGGTCCTAGGGACCCAACCTAATTATTCTAATGAAGCCGTGGGCGGATTAAATTTTTTTTGTATCAGACAATTAGCAAAAAACTACTTGAAAAATTTGATTGCGTAACCGAGAAATCGCAAAAAAAAATCAATGTTGGGTACTATGGACCCCCCCCCGGGCACTTAAGTGTTAAGGTTTCAAGTACATCATGTCAAAATTGTTTTGCCAGCTGATATCCAAATCTCAAGAAGTAGAGACAATACTTGACACAATATTTTAGTGTCCTGTTGTCAGAGAACCATGCAGTTCCTCTTTTTTTATATTTACCCTTTTGTGCATTCATAACGAGAGGTCAGACTAATAATAGAAAATAAGCGAAACTAATAATTTTCTTGACAGCAATTTCATACATGAGTTAAATTCTCGCTAAATAAGACGAGGAAGTCTATAAAATCGCCTTATTCCATGTCAAAACAGTCTCATAATGCGTCAATAAAACCTTCAAAATAGGAGAGCATCTTTTAGCTGAACGGACCCATTAAAACATAGCTATTGCACGGAATTTTCTGGGACCGTTCTTTTTGCTATTTCTTATATTTACACAAAATGTTGCAAGAGGAATAATGTATTTCCACACAATGGTTACGCAATTTATTTAATAATCCATTAAATCTTGATCTTGATACTGTAATTTGTTATAAAAGAAATTGCCGATTTATCCGAAAAAGTGCTAGCGTGTCGCATATGACTGTAGGTGATGCGTTGATGTTAAACTGTTATCTTGCATGTTAATACAGTTTCAAACATTTTCATTATATTTCATAATATCGTTTAAGTTGTTTTTTGACCAAGAAAAACTCAAATGTGCGTTTCTTTCAAACAATTTCGTCTTTGGTCAATTAAATGTTTGATCAATGAAATTTACTGTATTTTCATATTTCATATATTTTAGTCGAAATCAATTTAATTTCGTCGTAGCTAGGATCAGAGCAATTTGATCTTTGGTCATATGATTTCACATCTTTCTCATTCGTCTCGTGTGATGTATGTATGTATATACCATGTTAATGGCCATTTCAGTTTTCTTGGGACCCAAAACAACTTAACAAGATTATTAAATTATTATTATTATTATTATTATTATTACTATTATTGTTGTTCTTGTTGTTGTTATATTATTATTATTGTTATTATTATATGACTAATTCAGCATAAATTATTTTTTGTTATGCACGACTAATTGGCGTTAAGGTGAACTTCTATTTCCCTTAAGGCATCTTTTGTTTGCGGTTTATCAAAAGATATGAATAGTAATTTATGCAAATGAGGTGTAGAATATATATCTTATATTATTAAGTTATAAAATTATTATTACAATTATAAAATTATTATAAAACTTTAAAAAAAATATAATTGACTTGCCCTTTCAAAAGAAACATTTGTCTTTTTAGACAGGGTATTACCAACACATTTGAGAGGAACGTTTTAACAGTTGCGAATGTTAAACAGTATGCATGTGTCAGATAACTTCTTAACTATTAAACATGGGCCCACTTTCTTTTGGGCACTGTGTTTTTGCATGGGCCTTTGGTATTATACTGTTATTAATAAATAATTATAAAACAATAGCGATAACCATATCCGGTGTTTAGAACATTGGTCTTTACTCGATTAGATACATTTTAGTACGTATTTTCAATGACAAGAACAACCATACAATTCCAAAGGAATGTTATGATTTTCCGGCTTGATACATATCAGGTCGAGACGAAAAATTGTACCCACAGACAAATTACGTATTTCTCTTGTAATCTTATAATTTCGAAACTAGTCAGTATTGTAGTTACTTAAAGACACTATCAGTGATTTGCTAAATCAGAAAATCGAAAAAATCATCAAAAATCAGATTTTTGCATGTATGTAACAAGTACAGGTATCCTAACATACCCGGCAAATGATAAGACCAAGAGCAACCCAATAAGGACAGAATCGGAAATTTAAGTCATAACTGTCCGTTCGGACACTTACTACAACACGTAATTGAATGGGGAATCGTATCTTGGAACACTGCCGTTTTCTTCATTTTCTGTCAATTCTTCAGTTGGAAAAGGTAACTTATGAGAATTATTACAGACTTATCCTTCAATTTGAAGCTATTCCTGCAAATTTCAAATATTTTTCAAATCACTGATAGTGTCTTTAATATAAATTTTATATAGACGGAGTGTTGTGAATTACTCTTGGAAGTTCCACAAAGATTCTCTTTAAGATTATAAAACTTCAAGTTACTATAGCCGGCGATTTGCTCTTCCAAAGATATTAAGCGACTGATTACAAAATACTCACACAGGAAATTTGCACTTCCTTCGTATTATGCTATCACCGGTTACCAGATGCACTCAGATAAAAACAACACAGCAAAAAATGGGCGGAAAAACGGGGTACTTTGTAGCGGGGTACTGATGCGGGGTACAAATTCTTACACAGAGTTGAGTTAAACATGGATTTCGTCGGTCCCCCGCTGAGTGGTAAAAGCTGTGAAGTGATCGACAGGTGTGTTCTCGAGACAACTTACCCCGTTCTTTGTAAAGCCTGGTTTGAAACTCTAACTGGTAAAAAACGCACATCGTTGTGTAAACAGTTACACAGCATTAGGTAAAAATGGCCTGCACACGGTGCAAGAATTGCCGCGGACATATCAATGGCAGATGACAAGCTGCAAAAAAAAAAAAAAAAAAAAAGAATGTTATGATTTTCCGGCTTGATACATATCAGGTCGAGACGAAAAATTGTACCCACAGACAAATTACGTATTTCTCTTGTAATCTTATAATTTCGAAACTAGTCAGTATTGTAGTTACTTAATATAAATTTTATATAGACGGAGTGTTGTGAATTACTCTTGGAAGTTCCACAAAGTTTCTCTTTAAGATTATAAAACTTCAAGTTACTATAGCCGGCGATTTGCTCTTCCAAAGATATTACGCGACTGATTACAAAATACACAGGAAATTTGCACTTCCTTCATATTATGCTATCACCGGTTACCAGATGCACTCAGATAAAAACAAGAGAAACCATAAAAAATACTGAATACTTAGTTTCTAAACACCTAATCATTATTTATTGTGGACAATGGTCTGTGTGGATGATGTCGTTTCAAATATTCCAATTCTTAGTTCGTTATTATTAAATGAAATATCTTATTCAGTGGGCGGATTTAACAAGCAAACTCGCCATACCATTGGTTCTTGCTTATCTAATATAAGGCAATATTAGACAGTGCGTCGTCACGTGTGTATAAGGTATGTAATCCACTCGTGAAAGTAATTCCGTTTTACACTCGCGCCTCTCGCCACGAGCGTGCGCCACGCATACATTACGCACTGCATCTATTTGCAGTAGTGTGTTTTGCAGTTGCTCCTGCACTATTATATTCATACACTCTGTGTATTTACGCATATAGAGCAGCAAATCAGTGAAGCTGTTAATAAAATACGCGAATGTAGCGCGAGTGGATTGCAAATGTCCAGTTGCACTCCGCGTACTGCGTAAGGTGCTTTCGAACGCGTGTGCGTCGCGCAGGACTGATTTATTTCATCAGTGGGTAATTTCTTTTTAATTTCCATGATAAATTACATTGTTAAAACTAATGTTTATCACTAATTACGGCAAATTATGTTGTTTTCTGTCGTGTATGAATTAGGTTAATAACTGTGCATTTGCTTTTGCTCGAAAAATGGGACAAATCAATGCACCTTTTGATGCTTTTTATGCTTGCCCGATGCACCGCTCCTGCGGAGCTCGTGATTAGACGCATCAAAATCTCAGCGCGCGTGCATTGATTTGTCTCATTTTTCTCGCAAGAAGTAAATGCGCAGTTATTAACCTACAATCAATTAGCGGTGTGAAGAATCCTGCCTATTTCATGGTGAACAAAGTATAGTGCCAGTTACCACCCCCTTCGATTTTCCTTGTTGAACATCTGATTCCAATAAATTTAGTACCACAGGATAGCTGAGAACTTCTTTCTATTGGTACAGAATAAGCACAGACGTCACAAGTTAAAGAAAGTATGAAAATGCTGGCTATAGATCTGAAATTGATATTTTGCAATATTACTGACTCAAAAAAACATAGCAGTAAATGCTCTGTGTCATTTCCCATCATGTAGACCCAAAAACCAAATTGATTTTCCCTATTCTACACTGTGTGTTTATATAAAATGTCAATTGACAATTACAGGGCACAAAAAACCTAGAACCTGGCCAATTCGGTATACAAGGGTTATCAGGTTGGATAAATCAAATTGTTATGTGATTATAATCTTAGGGTAATGCCATTTTTTGACATTTTTTAAAAAGAATGGAAGTGATGCCCATTTTTTTACTTCAATAAATTATTGTAAATTGTAAATATTAAGCAATGTATCAAAGAAGTCTCCACAAAAGTTTCTTAAGAGAAATAAGTTCCGGGAGTAGGCCGAAAGAGCGATGGCTAAATCCGGCTTGAAGGTCACCACTCTTGTCTAAGAAAATATGTGTCACGGTGTCACTGTGTAATTGTGTGAAAGGATATGACAGGAAATTATACAGAATATAGATATAATGATGCAATTTCTGATCCGAGGTCACTCTTTTCATCAAATTAAATTTATAAACCCAGAAAAAAGACCAATCTCAACATAATAATAATAATAATAATAACAAGTTTTTATATAGCGCTTAATCCCCGTAAACAGCTAGGTCAAAGCGCGGTTGCCAATTATTATTACGCCGTCTTCAAGAATCGAATTTTCGTGCGGTTCTCAAGTCTTAATGATGGCAATTGATTAGTTTTACATAAGCATAGAGTTTTAGAGCCATACTGTGCAGAATATTTTTTAACAAATGTACCCTAAATTTGCTTGTGTGGCAACCACCCCCTTACACTTCGATTTTGAAGCCATACCCTAACCCTGGTGAAGGTACTTCCTTCGCATTTTATTTACACCGGAAAGGATGAGAAAATGATTATGCGGAAGCTTTTTGCGAAAGCTTTTGGCATTTTAGCGCACCTGAGCAAAGTTCACAAGGGGAGGTGGTAACCACCCTCTCTTGGTAAGACGAAGGGTACAGGCTGATTCAAGAAGCAGTTTACTTATTTTTGTCGTGGTCTAATAAAAAATCTAAAAGGAAATCTCTGTAAAGTAATATATCATTGCAAAGAGCACTTTCTGAAGTTCTAAATTAAAAAAAAAAATTGCACTTGCCAAACCCAAGTTATACTCATTTTAACCAAATCACCTATTTTCCTGACTGTACACATCTTGGTAACTTGCATCATTTTCTATTTTCGCCAAATCAATAAAGCGTGAACAAGCGTGAACAATAGCAGTTTGCAACTGCTATTGTAAAAATGAAAGTTTGGCAATATACTCATACAATAATTAAGTTCATCTTTCTATTCAGCGTATAATATAACTATTTTTTTCATCGCAAACATTTTCGGCAATTATGTTTGTTCAAGAACTACAGACAGGCGATGAAGTGTTCCTTTTAAGAGAAGTCTACCAAGAGGAAACAGTAGAGACTCGCGAGATTCAAAATTTGATATTGTTATATTAGCCCTCATTTTGTGATTGAAAATAGTATTTTATTTTATTTTCTCAATTTTATTTGAGAAAAGATTTCTCACAGGAAAAAAGGTACTTTATGTTGAAAAGAGAATAGGGAATTCCCCCAAGTGCTATATTGAGATCACACTTGTTGTTTACAACTAGATAGATTGCACAAGAGGTGAAACGGGAATTCCCCAAGATGTAAATTTAGAAACTGAGTCAACCTGTTTATGCTTTGAGATCAAAACAGGTTGCAAAATAGGTAGTTCCCCATGAAGTTATTTATATAAAATGGTGCAATGTAGATGATGTCATTTATGTGAAATCTGATTTAACAGTACAAGGTTATGTTTATGCATGATGATGTTGTAATGATTATTATTAGGATAGGGGAATCAACCTGTGAGTAGTTATATACTTGTCACTGGACGGACTCAGGGCAAGCAGCCATCAGTAGTAACCAGGAGCTATACAGTATGGTTATAGCTAGTTTTGATCTTCAATGAGTGGCAGACCTGTACAGTATCTAGTGCCAGGATTTATAATAATTCCATGTGAGCGAAGTCGCTGTAATTATTCTACTGTCGTTTTTGAAGCCAAAAGTGCTGGGAATCAAAATAGGATTCCAAATTGTGGACAGATGGAAATCATGGTGAATATCTTGGACTGATATACTGTGGAATATTAGTGTCGTCGATGGACTTATACTTATTCATCCTTGTCGTCTTGAACTGCTGGTCAAAAGTTATCTTCAGGACTGAGAAGATACCCATGGATCTTGTTATACCCGTGGATTTTTAAGTGTGAGTTTGCATGCGGACATTTTGGAGTCTTCGCTGTGAGGACATCGTCGTTGAACTGCAACGTTTCTTGTAACTCTGGACACGAGAGGCATTGAAATATATATTAAGTATCTTAGTTTATAAATCATGTAAAGTTGTTATGTGATGTTGTTTTGGATATACCAATTCTTAAACCAAACTGATAAAATCATTAAATCTGTGTTATTATATAAAATTCAGATCATTTGTGCACAAGGCTCATTTATTTGTGTTAGTAAGGTATTTCTGACCTTTGACATCCATGAGACGTCATAACAATATCATTTAAAATGTCAGCATTTAAATTTTGCTTTAATTGAAGGATGGTGAGTATAAGTATAAAAGTAAAACTTTCATTTTGACAATGAAAGTTGCAAACTAATGGATCTGTCTTGTTCACGCATTATGATTTGGAGCAAATAGAACCTGATGCAAGTTACCCCGGTGTGTACAGTCAGGACAATGGGTGATTTTATTCAAATTAGTATAACTCGGGTTTGTCATGAGCAAATTCAAAAATCCTTTTTTGAATTTAGACATTCAACAACTGCTCTTTCTAATGACATATTAGTGTACAAAAAATTCCTTACAGAGATTTTACTAAACTACAATAAAAATGAGTAAACTTCTTTTTTAATCAGCCTGTACAACTTGTTTGAATGGTTAAAATTTAGGGAAAAGAAATTAAGAAATGTGTTGAGGGGGACGTGCTTCATTCAAATTTTATAATTTCAAAGCAACCATATCGCATAATTATGTTACAATTGTAATATCCTTTGTATTTTTATATGTTCGTTTACATTATTTTTGTAGTCCTGATTGTCACAAGTTGGCGCCATTGAGAGTGTCTGATCCCCGCGGCCCCGTGGCCTGCCACTGAATAACAAACCAGTTTAAAGGCTGATTATCAAGGGTCCACTCAAACGAGCTATTATCAACTAAAACCGTTGATTCAAGCACAGGGTGATTTCATTTGGAGATTTCATGAATAGTTGAAATTGTATTTTTGATAGTATCTAGTACCTATTCGTGCATTTTGAAGCATTATTGAACATTTCAGAAATATAGTAATCAAAAAGTAAGTATTCAACTATTCAGTGATTGATATCTATTGATGTTCTATTATTACCCGGGTATTGATATTAGTCTCCTAGGCCTCAATATGATTTATTGTTCCAACACAAACTCCCATATGTTGACAAATCCTATATCCGTGCGATTTCGTTTAACCTGGTGGTCTGAAATTCGCGGTTAATTTGAAACCTCTTAGATGAAACTGTCTGACTCAGTCGTGCTAGCGACGCAAAGCTGGAACCATAAACATTGGAGAGATGATCAACCAAAATAGGAATTGACATGACTGTTTATGATGTATTTTTGTGAGTATTACTTTTTATCTGAAATATCATTATTCAGATATTATTTGGGGAACTTGCTTATATTTTGAAATGGCTACGCCTGTTAGGCATTTGAAACATGAGTAAGATACAATGTAAGAACTAGCGTTTTTGTTTGCCCTTTTTGTTGCTAGTGCAGTGTGCCTTTTGTGGCGCATGTATGTGGAAGTTTATGGTCGTACTGTCGTGTTCGTTGGTTACATCAGCTGTATCGGCCTTGCAGCAATTGTAGGGTACACCTATTACGAAGTCAACAGGCCATGCAGTCCCGCATGCAGTATTTAGTTTGCGGCGTAAAAATGACCATTCATTGAGGAGGGCGATGACAAACATAGCAAAAACCGGCATCTTTTTCCTAGGGTGGTGGAAAATTGCATCTGGTTTTATTAACTTATAGCTACTATCATGGTCAGTGAGGTATTCCGGTGGTCCTTAGCAGAGGGCTTCTTACCAAATCACACCACGAGGGGGATATACAGGAAATGCAAAAGTGGGAACAGTCGAATTTATTACATGAAAGGCCTCTTCATTTAATTGTGTTCCGAAATTGTAGTATCTGATGCCGCCCTCATTCCCTAACAAATCGTGATTTTGGAAGATAAATGCCTTAGAGTCGAAAATCGACGTCTTCATATTACAAATCCCAACTTCGTAATAAAATCCTGATCCGGAATTACGCTAAGCATCCTATGGTAAAACTGTTATACAAACAATATTAACCACTTTAGGGCCCCAAGCTTAAAAAACTTCGTTTGTATCTAGATGTAATAGTATAGCTTTGGAGTAGAAGGGTTGGTGGACCATTATTGTTGTATGTGTGCCTCCAACCACCAAACTTAGTACAGGTAATAAAAAAAAAAAAACTTCCGTTAGGCCAAAGGGGGGGGGGGGGGTTCCTAGGGACCCAACCCAGTAACCATTGTCCCATATAAGTTGGATATGAACTTAAATCACAAGTAATATGGGGACACGTAAGAACCCACATACCACAAAAAAATTGTAAAATCCAAATTTAAGGACTTTATTTGTAAATGAGTTAAAATATCTCATCATTTTTTCACTCCGTTAGTGCCCGGGGGGGGGGGGGGGTTCTAGGGGGACCCAAACCTAATTATTCTAATGAAGCCGTGGCGGATTTTAAAATGTTTTGTAATTTTTTTAATTTTTTTAATAATAATTAATAAATAGCAAAAAAAACCCTTGAAAATTGATTGCGTAACCGAGCAAATCGCAAAAAACCAAATGTGGGTATATTGGACCCCACGGGCCCTTAAAGTGTAAAAGGTGGAAGCATTAAAAGAAAAATCCAAACTTCAAATTGTTTAATTTCAGTTTAGTTTCTGACTATCTTTAACTTTTCTGGATATTTTAATAATACACACGAAATATTGTCTTCATGTAGGATCTATCTAACGGCCGCAGCCGAGAGGCGTTCAATGGGAGCGCCGATGTCCTGCTTGTCATTAAGTGGGGATGTCAGCTGGATCAGCTGGATGTCTCGAGCAATCACATCAATGTAGTTAACGGGGCGACGACCCCTGTTTTGTGCAAAGTAACGTCCAACATGGAAGTATTCAGCGTGTTTCTATTGGGACCATTTTCCGGTTTAACCAGAAAAAGGGAACATGGCTCAATAGAAACAGCCGTCATATTGCATTTTTCTGCTTATACCGACGAAGTTTCAACGGTATTTATCCTTGTTTGTAAGGCATAGGGTTATAATGTCATTTGAGATGTTTGACAATGACCATCTTGACATTTGACAACGTAACAATACACCAAAATAAGGGGATACAATTTACTTTATTCAAGCGTTCCTACTACCAGTAACCAGTATGATGAAATAATTAAATACCATTTGCGATTCATGAATGGACCTTATTTAACAAAACTGCGAATCTGTGGCGCTTGGTCACAGTAATTGCAGTATTCATTGAATCTCTAGTAGGCCTGGGGCCAAAGGAAACAGTTGTCGGTAGGACAAGTGGCGCACCCGGGGAAAGTATACACTTTTTCCGAAATAATCTCAAATTATAAACAAATAGTTCTTGAAAATTAATTAAATTCATTAAATTGTCCCTAAAAGTAGTGATCAATGGACGCATGATTATGCTACCAGCAAGAATGCGTTATCTCCAACGATTTCGATTGAGCTTTTTTTCATGATGTATAGATAAACTTTGAGCTTCTAATGTAGTTAATTACTTTCACCCTCAATATGTATCGAAAGGAAACCGGAAGATGAACAAGAAATCATGAAAAAAGGTTGTTAGGCAGACTGTGACCTATAAACATCTTTGTCCAGAAACCAATTCCGTAACTTGTCGCGTAACCCCATTCAATTTTATAAATACCGCATTATAGCAGAAATCGCAAAATAATGGTATTCATACCTATATGAACTGCAGATAAACCGGTGACGACATGTTGAGATTATTTCAAAAAGCGGTGTTGTTTAAAATGAATCTCAACAATGTGTGGTACGTATGGCAATAGGTCGCTGGATACCCTCCAATTTTGTTTTCTTTACATAACGTAAATGCTAGAAAGGGGTCTATAAATAATTCTATTACTCTGCGGCCCATTATTGAAATGGATCATTTGATTGGTCGTTAAACTGGCCATTTATCTGAAATACTGGTCGCAAAGAATTCCTCGGCCGGAATAAACTGAAAATAATAGGATCGGCTGGCCCGCCCATATTTAGTTCCGACTCGGACACATTATTCGCCCATAAACGATACTGCATCACACTTTATTTCTAAGTAATTGATTTGGTTCTGCAAAACATGTAGTCAAAGCTTCAAGACATTTCTTTCACGACTTTTGTTCATCTTCGTGTTTGAATAAATGATGAAATCTACGTAAAAGATGGAGTCACAGTAGACTCGAGTTTATTTTGATCGTAAGAGGAAGCTCAATCTAAATTGACCTGAAAGCTTCAACTTCATGGACAATAACAGTGGTTTACCGCTCCAGAAAAAAAATCTGAAATCGTGTGCCTTATGCATAACGGGCGGAATTACTTATCAATAGGCCATTATTTGCTGGAGACAATCATGGTGACACTGCTTATTCAGGAAAACAAAAAAATTAATTCATTCCGAACAATTTGCACGTACTAGACGTGAGAACACAAGTAGAATGATTTTTTAAGAAAAATTAGTGATCGATCTCCCGGGGTGCACCACCTTGTAATGTACGTGATCTGCACGCTGGTCTATAGAGCTGGTAGATTGGTCACACTAGTGCTTGATATTTAGATACCACAGGAGCAAAAAAAAAAAAAAAGCTAATTTTTCTGCTGCCATCTTCTAAGCTAAAAGAGCTTTGAGTTTTTAGAATCAAAAAATATTTCAGTTTGCGGTCTTAAAAGTGGACATTTGCGACAGACGGACTTGGATTATTGTGATAAATCACTGTGTTATTATATAAAAGTGAGATCATTTGTGCACAAGGCTAGATTTTTCTAGATCAAAAATTACGTAAGAAAAACAGTTCAAGGAAAATTACTTTAACGTTTTTATTATGCATTTCTATGTTTCTTTAGATTTATCAGATGATAAAGGAATATAAGTAAGATGCTAATTTTTTTGGTTTTCCTCGTTGAAAGTGAAACAAAATGTGCTTAAAATTCACATTTTACAGATCTTTTGTGCTTACCTTAGTAAAATAAAAAGAGAACGCAACTCCCTTTTCCATTTTTTCTTGATTGATGTAAAGACCAACAAAAGTAAAAAAACAAAACAATTTTCTAAAATTTTCATGTTCCTTTTGTTTATTTTCTACTTGTATTAAACAAAAGGAAAGTAGTAAATTTGGATGTTTTCATTTCAATAAAAATGAAATTGTAAACGAAAAACGATTGTCCGGTCACGTATAATGCTCGTCATCTATAATGCTCAGGAAATTGTTTGATTTGCAATATAAATGTATCAGGGTTGAATTTAAAAAAAGGAAACAAGACAGCAGATATATTTATAAAATTAGTTAGAATTGAGGTATAACGTGTATTCATGGCAAGGGACAAAAAGGGAACTGGAACCTAATCCATGAGTATGAGTTATAATAATATAAATAAAAATTTATAATAAGAATAACAAGCATTCCAAATTACATGAAAAGAAAAAGCTGAGATGCTTTAATAATGATTAATTGGAATATAATAGAAGGACTATATGAACATTCTTTTGTATGGTTGTAAAAAAGTTCAAAAGTATGGACGGAGGTTGATAAAATTCTCCTGCAAGCAATATAAAACATAAATCAAGAAATCAAAACAGATGTTTTATTTGGCTATGATCGTGCCGAAAAAATTTTCAAAACATTATTAATATAATATCATACGTTGTAAGCCCAAGTTATCAATAGCAATTCCGGACTATGGGAAATAGTTCAAATTGAATTTGTGTTCTATATACAGAGCACTTAAAATTGAAACTATTAAAAAATTAGCAAGAAGTACAAGAATAGAGATATTTGAGTGATGTTTTCTTGAAATGCTCGTGATCGTGGTTGTGGGATGTTATTGTTGTTTGGAAGGATTTTGCAGCGGTCTTTCACTAACCATGTGGTAGAATTGACGAACCCAAGTATTATGTTGTTTTAATAGAAACCAGATTATTTATGATAAAAAGAGTTATAGAAAAGATTTGTCACAAAATGTATGTCGTAATAACACATAAGAATTATATAAAAAAGATAAATAATAATATAATAAAGAAGAAGAAGGAATACAATTTTATCTTCATCCTCATCATCATCATCATTATGTCCGGACAATTACAAGTGGCAAAAATATTAATATAACCCCTTTCGGAATGCAAAAAAGTGCAAAGTCGTCTTGAAACCAACTGAAAACAAAATTTGTTTGATGGTAAAAATATCAAGTGAGTGTCAAACGACAATGATCTCTGAGACACGAGGAATTGATATTACCATATGCCCACGCAGATGTTATAAAACAAAACCATTTCACCTATATCATCAAGTTCACTCATTAACTTGTGCATCC
Organism: Ophioderma brevispina; assembly: GCA_023653785.1. NCBI lineage: Eukaryota > Metazoa > Echinodermata > Ophiuroidea > Amphilepidida > Ophiodermatidae > Ophioderma > Ophioderma brevispina. Next base: position 19,258 of record JAMKCH010063329.1, read on the forward strand.
ATCGCTATTTGTAGTCGAGGAACCACATGTTAACAGTGTGAATGTTTCCATGTAGTAAGAACTGTTCACTCCATTAGCACACGGAAAAGAAACGTGCTTGCAGAATCCGTGACTTTAAGATCAATTTTCCTGCTATCCAAACAATAGTCGTAACACCACTTCCGTCAAAATTGAGTACCGATGATGAAGGATACAGATTGTTGTGGCTTATTGGTCTGATCCAGTAATAATGACTTCTTCGCATTGTGTTCACTTTGTAGTATGCAAACAAACATTATAAATAGGTATAAATCTCATGTGAAGCAAAAAAGGTCTCGTATGTTGCATTAAGTTATAAGTAGATAGTCATATAAGGCCATTTCTTTATAAAAGCATGAAAAATTGACACCAAAGGTTGAAAATTATATACTGCATACTGCTTATTTTAAGATAGGGAACCTCGTCAGCGTCAATCATCTTCAGGCGTCAAAGGTCATTTGGGATTCACCTGAGGGTCATCTTACCTTTTGTGGTCTTCATACATCCAATTATTTTGTTGAATACTTTATAATGGTTATATTTAATGTATGTGTTGTACATATTAAGAAAATATGATTGATAATTAGATTTAAGCATGTACTCCTGTAGATGTCCATTTTCCCCATTTGACTTTTGTACAAAAAGTACTGAAGTGAATGAGGATGTAAGTTAAGTTAAGGATGTACGCTGTTTGACCCCATGCAAATTTCTGTTTTAATTTAAAACACTTTAAAGCAGTGGAGGGACACAAATTGGGCAACTACTATAAGTAGATACATGCAAGAGACATAACATCTGCAAAAATGAGAAGAATCGATTGTTGTGGGATCTTTAAATATAACCACGTAGGCCACAAAGCGTCATGATTTCTATGTTATAGCCCCCTATATATGCCCATTCCATCCCCGGGGAGGGGGGGACTCCAATCTTGGAGGTGGGACGCACATTTCAGCATCGTGCACCAAAGACCCATATATTTTGAAAATGTCAACACCAAAGATCCATATTTTTAATATTTTACCAAACTGTCACCCAAAGACCCTATTTGCGGGGAACATTTAAACATTTCACTAAAAGACCCCTATTTAAGTTAGTTAGTTCGTTAAACCAAGTTTTAATACGGTTTTGTCCCCCGCTAACGGGGGTGCGGATCACTAAACTCAGCAATTACATGCTTGTGTGAGGATTTATTGGAGCCAAAAGATAATGGAACGGATGCCTTTCCTGAAGTCAATCACAGTTTTCGGCGGTGCGGCGCAAAGCATTTTGGGCAACCATGCCCACATGCAAGCAGCATTTGATGGTGGCGACCATTAGTCTCCGAGCGGAGCCCTGTTGTAGCGTAGAATAATCTTTTCTTTTCTACAAGGGGTAACCAGCCTACCCTCCTCCATCAGATTTCCTTAGAACCCAATGGGGTTGGTGCCGGTTTAGCCGCCGACAAACTCGGCACTGGGGACAGTTAGTACTGGTTACCAGAGAATACCAGTAGCAGGCCTCATAGGAAACCTGGCCTGACACAGCAAAATTTTGACACAGCCAAATTTTCTAAAAAGACCCCATTTTGGGGGAAAATTTTCAAAATTTGCACCCGAAAATCCCCTTATTTTGGGGCATTTTGGCTTCTGTCTCTCCACACACCCAAAACCCTTTTTTTTTTACTCCTTATCACGAATGCCCCTGGGTTCGAAGCGCTAAGCCTTACTCCCATATCCATTTCATATGTGATTGCCCCCCGCGCCAATTCCCCATAGAAAGAAGAGGTTTTGAAAAACTAGATTGTTAAAAATCATATTGCAGGCCATTGAAATTCTTGCAACTTTAACACAGGTAATATGAAGTTAAATGTATATAAATTATCCAATATTGTCAAAAAAGGTGCTGCCACCGTATATTTTGTTTTATTCTGTTTTTTTTTGTCATAATAAATGAGACGATCAAACAGCTTGATGGATGGACAGGTTGTATATGCTTTGTAAAGTTCATAATCAGTTGACCAAAGAGAATATCACCATTATTCTATATTCCTTATCATCAGTAAAGACACAATAGGGGGCGGTTTTTTGCCAGAATAATTTAATTCACGAGGAAAACGTTTTACACTGACTAGTTTTGTGTATTTCGAATGTAGTTTCCCAGTTTCTTCACCGCACTAGCTATACACACTTTGCATGCTTCATATTTTTTTTTATTTTGTGCCTATATGTTTTTGTTTTTTGTTTTTGATTACACATTCCGATGTACTGTATTAATTAAAACACTATAGTGCAAGTTTTTTTATTTATTTATTGTTTTGTATTTATTTATTTAGTTATTCATGAGTTATGTCGGGAAAATTTAGCAATGGCATTGTGGATTCTTTCACTTTGTAAGTGCTTTCTTGACCCATTGTTTTGAGCAGGAGGAGATACAGATATATTTGCTTGGGAATCAGCATACACTATCTGCACTGTTGAATTAGAAAATCATTCAAGTTAGAATTATTGTTATCTGAACAATTTACAATTTGAGTTTCCATAACCTTGAAACGTTAATGAAACAAAACTGTTACACTATAAAATTTCAGGGATTTAGAAGGTAATCCTTGGATTGTTGTACGGATCAAGCAATTAGGATTTGCTTTAGATTCAAATCTATTTAGATTGATCTGTAAGGCAAATTGGATTTATGATTCATCTATTTTGATTGCGTCCCGAACTAAGCTTGTTGGTATTGGTCTCGCGGATCAAAAATGTATTATTTACAGTGTTGTGAAATTATTTTACAGTGGTGACATTTGGTTGGCGAATTACATAGCAAAAGTCGCAGCGGTCTACATGGTCAATGGGGGTCACCAGAATTTCCCTGGATGTCGCAATGGTATGGTGATATCAAAAGATCAATTAAAAGGCATTTTCTGTTTCAGTATGACACAAGGAATCATTTGACACCACTTCAACAACATCCGGGCATTAACCCCTGGGTGACTTGAACCATTAAGGGGGGCTATATAACGCTTAACTAAAGAAGATTGGAACCTATGGCAAATATATACTTTGTTCTAATCCTCCATTATGACGAGACGAACGCGGTAGTGCCTACATTAAAACACAATTAGGACTCGATTTTAAATTTTCCCTTACTAACATTTGCCCCTTGAAGAAGGGGCATCAGTAGGAAAAATTTGCACCCCAAATGACAGTTTTAGGTCCTATTGACACCCCAAACAGAACCAACCAAATCAATTTTAGCATGAAAATCCTACGGGCGAATACACACAACCACCACTTAATAAGTACGCGTACGAAATCGGAGCTAACTAAAGCAGAATATTACCAAGAGCCCCTAACCAAGGCTACGTGCACGTCGTTTTTCTGGAAAACTAGCAACATTGATAGTTACCAAACTACTACTATTTTTTATATCGATTAATAGTAATATACAAAAATACTACAAATTGCGATATCGAAAAATAGTAACATTTTCAAATACTACTAAATTTTCGATTATCGACAAAATACTAGTATCCGATTTGTGACTGAGCGATGTCCTATTCACCCTTCTGTCTACTTGTTATATATTGAGTGCACTGTATCCACAATGCGAACTCGTCTACAAGCGTCACAGTTTATTCCGTCACATGTGTGCTATGGAGCTATGGAACACTCTCATGGCGGACAATCAGTTTTTACACCGGCCGGCCCCAAATCACAATATCAAGCAGATTAAAGACGTAGCTGGTGAAAAAGATGACATAATATGACATAATCAATCATACACCAACTAGCTCTCTCCTCTGATTCGAATTTAGACTTTTAGAATCACCCCCTTGATTGACACTTGGGCAGTACGACCGTAAGATGATTCTAGACCAAAGGTTGATAGCCATCTTTAAACCATAAAGCTTTTAAAAGTTGTCCTTATAATGTGGATTGGCACAATCATCTCAATAAAACTCTCTCGAGTTCAGTCTTTGATTTTAGTTGTCAATCCTTCATTAAAACATGTTTGCATCCAACGTCGTGGCTTCAGATTAAGTGTCTGCAATTGTCCAAAGGAGCCTCAAAGTAAGGATCGAGAAACTTACAGAGACCATACCATCAATATCAAAAGGTTTCACTGCGGTTCTTATAATGTCGATATTAAAGATGGCCATGGGTGTTTTTCTTAACTTCATAGGCGGGGTCCTTTGCGAGACTTCGGATAACCGCGCCCATATTGGCTTTAGGGCAATGGAGCGCAAAACACAAATGTCATAAATTAGTTTTGACCATGTTTTAGGTCTCTCCATAACATCACTCACATCCTTACCCAAACCAATTTTCATTTACCATTTCATTTCGCGTGCTTAGACCCGAGTTTTACAAAAATCAGAACCGAACCTGAGTGAGAAAAGTATGTCAGTGTGTCTTAGTTCTGCTGTCCATTAAGTTGCTCCGACCAGAGAAACGGCACGTCTACACGTCTATAGCATTTACTGCTTTACTTGCCTGCCCTTTCCGTAAAAATAGCTAATAAATGACATAATTCTATTAAAATGCTATTGTAATATAAACTCTGTTAAAATTGCACAAAAAAAAATATGACAGAAGACAGAAGTCCAGTTATTCATAACAGTGATAATTGTCGGACTTCATAAAACAAATGGGAGATTATCAATGTCCTTTATTAATCGTGTCCATATATCAAAATTTCACAAAAGAATAATTTCTAGTTTAAAAAGATGTTGTGAAAAAAGTGAGTTAACAGGTAAAGTAAAGCCTATTTTCTTCTGCCATCGATGCCGTTCAGAGCTTTCAGTAGAAAATCGTTTTGTTCACGTGACCGAACCTGAACAGTACATAATAAAAAAATATCTAATATTTTTATTTTAAAAAATGTGACCCTCACTAATATCTATTGCGTCATATTTTCTAATCTTTACTTAGCATTTGTTTGTAGGTATAACTTAACACGAACGACCTATCTTTCACCGACGGATTTGTTTTACAGCTCATGTACTTATTGTCATCAAGGTTTCTACAAAATTCACCATCATTCACTTCACGAAGTACATGTTACAGTATAGTTCATTATCTACTAATATAAGTGTAATAATGCCCACTATAAGGACGGTTACATCTAATACGTAGTACCCCATTTGATCAAGACCGTGCATCCTTGTAGGATTGTTCAAGCATAACCAGCTATATAATTGAGGGTCAAATTGGATTTTCTGACCATAGTCATCCCAAAACGGCAGAATCGTATATGAGGTATAATAACGAGCCTGCCATACCAAGGACAAAGTTAAGTGCATGCCGTCTTCAGCGTTTATTGATATGCAACACGATATTTAAAAAATACGACATGGTCAGTAGGGGAAAACCAATATTGCATGATACATAATTAACCTGAGCAAAACGAGTCTCGATCCTTTGAACTATGAGGGCTTGTCCTTCTCGACCTGTTGTTTCGCTAAATCCACATCAGGGAACATGTGCTAAATTCATAATAAAAATCAAAAATTTTTTAAAAGTATTAAGTATACAAACAAATTACACTTTTTAGTACATGTGGAGCGAACTGTATATTCTGAAAAATTCATATAAAATCTTGCAATCAAGGTTTTCTAAATCAAAATTGTATGAGGATTCCAACAATCGTGCGGTGTCATTTTTTAAAATGTGTTCTTGCGTGTTTCCAGGAAGCTAGTGAAGGGTTATACAGGAAAATATAAAAGGGGGCAAGATGTGTTTTAAAGTATACCATCAGTTTCAGTACCTTTCAGGATTACATGAAAGCGTATAGGTTTGCCCTATCTGCAGGACGGTTTATAGTACAAGAGGATTACAGGCAAATGGCGTTCAAGTCACACTGGGTTAAAAATTCAGATCAGCAGTTTGTTCTTAAAAACGTGCTAGCCAAATTTTCGTCTATACTTTATAGAGCAGCCGCAAATATACAGGTCTCATTTCTCAATGACATTTTGAGATAATTTCAAGACGGTAAATATATGGCCGTGGCACTCCACAGGGCGCTCTATAGCGAGATATTAATCATATCTGCAAAAGTCCCTCACTTTGAAAGACGTAGAACACAGAATCTATATACATTTGCCCCTTATGTAAGTATGAACCCAAGAAATTTAAAACCAGTTCACCAAGAATAGGACCATTCTATAATAAATGACCTTGAACGTCTTGAGCCTACCTATGCCCCTACTAAACATAAGTTGAAATATTACATTATTTAGAAACTTATGCAACCGAACAGATTGTATATATTTTAAAACAATTTTTTAAACACTTTATTAGTTTACCCACTGTACAAAATTTTTTCCCCCTTATTAAAACACCCAAGGCCCGAAGAACACATTTAAAAAAAATGACCCCATGATTTCCAGATTCTCCGTGTGAAATTCGGTATTGGAAAAAAAATTGTGGTCAAAATTGTTATATGAAAAAATCTTAACCAAAATATCAAGTGTAAGATTTTTTCTGAAAATGAAATAAAATATCACTTCAATTTCTCAATGTATTACAGTTGATCATTAATCATACATAGACTCCAAACAATAGAAGAGCCTATTCATAATTAAAGAACCGTCTCGGTGTATGCGGAGGAGAAAACACTTATGATTACTTTTCACGGGTAATAACAATGAAGGCCATTGTATTGCCCCATTCAGTTGAAGATTTCAGGCTGTCGTAGCACTCCTCAGATTTAGCTGCTTTTTTCATGATGTAAGCACCAAATACTTATCCTCCACCCCCCCCCTGGTCACGAATAATAAAATCTTAGGTTCTACTGTGCGGTTCAATTAAATTGGTAGTCACTATATGTTAATAGGAAATATGTCATGATTCTGAATATTTGGGAAAATTTGTATGACGATGGAAACCTTCGTATTACGTTAAGATTACATATAAATCAAAATAAGTTGAAAATGATCCACATTTGTTGAGTTTCATTTGCCCTATTTATTTTCTCGCCAAGTAGATAACTCGAAAACGCCATTCCGGAACAACTCCACTCGCAGGCAAATGGTGACGTCAAACGTGAGACCATCCATAAATTACGTCATTGTGACCTCATAATCGCAGTGTTCCAACTTAATAATAATTAAAACACAACAGAAAGACAACCAAAAATCCATTCTGTAACTATTCTCTAATTTTATTATTACATTTATTAATCATCAATCTTTACAGTGTCAGCAATAACAATTCGAGTCAACACGAGTTGTGGTCATCACCTTGACGTCAAGAGAGAGCAAAATGGGCGCTTTTGATCAATGAAGCCGTAACGAAAAATCCGAACCCGTTTTCTTCGTTGCTAAAAAGCAAAATTCAATGCCTCTATTTTGTTAATTTTACATCAATTGTTTATTTTTTGTTCGGGAATTCGTGATGTATGTACATATATTTTATGGATGTAATGTTACAAACTGAGCTTGACAAAATCCTTGACATATTTCCTTAATGCAAATAGCGCCTCCATAAATGCTACCTATCATTTGAACACAAACGATCGTTCTCTCTTAAAAACAATCTTTTCTGCCAAATGATCTTAATTGTCTAGAAACTCGCTCCCTGTTTTTTGAGGTCTTAGTTTTTCGGTGATTACGGCATTACTAAGACCCCAATGGACCTTATAATTGTCTGCGGAACAGCCCGAGAGATTGAGTCTTCAAATCCAAGAGTGCCCCCAGATGCACGCCCCCCAAAGTATCGAAGTTAGTATTTTTAAAAATTCTTTAGTTTGCGTGTTAGATTTGTACGCGTGGTTTTTTGTCTCGTCACATTTGCGCTTTGGAATTTTGATATTAGCAGATAAAAAACATCAGGGTGGCCTCAGTCTAATTTCAAATGTCTTGAACTTTCTAGGATGATTGAAACCACTGAAGGAAAACTTTAGCCGGAAAAGATAGCAGTTTTCCCTGCCTTGGACCTATCTATAATTATCATTGCCACACGAACGAACACAGTCTGCTATAACATCTAGCTGCATAGTCTTAAAAGAAAGACACGTACTTTTTCTTATCTTAATGTGAAAATAGTATTCTAATTCTTGGGCCTTTGTGCAACTACATCCAATGATAATCCTGTAACAAAGAGTTAAGTGTGTATGCGTCTTCATGTTGTAGCACATAGTCACCAGATTTGGTAAATGTATGTTTTCTGTGTTTCTAAACTATGTCTTGGACATCTCCTTCCTTACATAAACATGTGTGTCCTGCTCTTCCTTCGACTTGGTGACCATTAAGATTCAAGCAACTCGGAGCTCTTTCACGGATGCTTTTAATCGCTTGCCCCGTTGCCCGGAGATCCCTGTGCGGCAAAGATTTCTAACCTAAGCCACTATGCGTCTTTCAAGCTGTTGTAAACTTGTTGATGGCCCCCTTGAGCACACTCGAATGACTCGATTGTTTAGGGTACCCCATAGAAAAAGAGTGCCAACTGCTTCTTTTGATGCAATCCAAGCATTTTTCATTTTTGACCCCTGTATTATGGATTTACTCCTCTCCTGGATTCCGCCCACACTAGGGGCATCCCCTAAATTTGTTCATTAACCTTTATAGACGACCACTAAGAAAATCCACTAAGAAATGAATGGTACAGGATGTGTTCGCGGGCAGCACAAACCCCACCTCCACATGGTCATTGTGGTACCAGTGTCGTTCCAGCACAGTTTAATAATTATATAACTAATTTTATTGCTCGGAATGGACAGCTCAGGCCCGTCGGTGTCATTCCAGCACAGGTTGATGTTTACCAGCGACGACTTTGAGCTTGGATGTGAAGTCGGAGTCGGTCTGTGTTTTCCAGCGACTCGGGCTCGGATGGGAGGCCTGAGACAGCCTGGGTGAACTAAACGGAAACATATGGGTAATGGCCTGCAGCCTAGATTGATCAACGTTGTTCTTACCAGCACTACCGACGCTTGGTAGTGAATGGGGCTTGGAGAAGTCTTTGTGAACAGGTCGGTGGCTACGTAAAGGTTGTATTCCACAAACCTGGCTGCCGTAAGGATAAAAAATCTTGGGTGGACTACTTTCTTGCATGGCATCTGAAAAACCTGCTTTAAAATGTTTGAAAATGCATTAGTTGTATTAAGAAAGTAATTGAATTTCATGATTGACATGGCAGATTGTATGTTTTCTCAAAGTAAATGGCATTTGGACGGTAAATTTGGGGTAATTTACTCCGCACTCGTCAATATCAAATCGATTTGCCCACTACTAGCCGTGGCGACTATAGAGCATTTTGTGCTGGGTGGTCTGGTGTGCTGCGAGTTTGGTGATTCGTAACAAAAAAAAAAATCTGGTCACCATATGTTGAAAATTTGGTTATTTGATGATTTTAGGTGTACCTTGGTGTGATGATGTTGTATCTCCTCTGTGAGAGTTTTAAATGTGAAAGAAACATGCTCAACGTTGTCATTTTCCATAGACAACTGTGTATAATTGGGTAAGGGTTAATAGCTGTTAATGGCGTGAGGTTGCAACGGTGATGCAGTAACGCTAAGTCTTGTCTCCTGATCCTGCTCCTGATATGATATGAATAGAATTCATGTATTTTACGCTGTATAGTAACTGGCGCAAATAGCCACAACAACAACAATAACCAATCAAGGTTTACATCTGCCCTGTTGTTAAGGCGTCGATCACAGCTGAATTTCTCCTCTGACTACATATTTCATTAAAAGAATAGACCAGTTAACATCACTTCTTTTGTTGCCTGCGAATCCATGCCTGCGAAGCGTTATGGCCCATAGTATTAAAACTCTAACAAATACAATTGCCCCGGCAATTGCCCAGTGTGTAACAGTCAGGCCGACCTATTTCAAGACAGGCCCTAACACGTTTACAAACATTGCTCTTAACTGGTCTATACTTGGCAATAATTACACTTCCACTCATATAATTAGTATCCATTCCATTATTTTATAATTTCGATTGATCATTTCTAAACAAACCTATTTTATCCACAGATGTCAATGCGTTTACAAAGACGGAAAATTCTCGCTGTGTTCGTAATCTTTGCAGGCTTCTATGTAGCGTTTCTATTTTTCTTACACACGGACGAACCAGGTAAACTTATCTAGATTTTTGGAGAAAATATTTGTCGTTTTTAAAGATGTATACTTTGCAGATTTACAAAACTGTAGCCGGTTTCATTTGTTAGTTTGTTGCAAAACTTATATATCATTACTACTTCTACTACTATAAATTCTGCTGCTACTATAATTACTTAAAATACTTATGTAAAAATATCTCTGTCTGTCCGGGTATGCGTTTCGTTATGCTTTGACTTAAGGGCTGGTATTTGGCATGAAGGTAGGGGAGGACAGTCTGACCTTTGTTTGCAGGGTTTGGAGTGACCCAAAAGGTCAAATGTTATCTAGAGGTCAATTTGCGTAGAAATGACCTATGACCACCAAATTCGGTCAAAAGGAGCAAAGTTCAAATCTGAGGTGAAAGGTCACACACAGGTGAAAGGTCATATCCAGTTGGGCAAGAAAGCCAGGTAATCGCGAAAGCCGGGTGAGCGCCTATTAAATAATAATAACACTTCGCAAAAAAATCTAATAATTATGATTCTACTAATACACCTGCTGGTGGATTCTTTTTCAAAATGTGATTATTCAAATCGGCTTTGCTTCTGAGTATAATACTTATCAATAAAAATATATTTGCTTTTTATTTTATAGCCATTCATAATATCAATCAACAACGTCGGCTTTCAAAAACACGGCACAAACATGCAAAACATCTCATTACAATACGACGCGTAACTCAACAAATGGTGAAACAAACAGCCATGGAGTCATTGGAAAAGCAAACGGATCAAGAGCAAGCTGTTGAGAACACAGCACTTGATATTCTATCCTTCAAGGAGGACGACTTACAAGTGAACAACTATAAATCTCTAATGACCCCCAAAATACGTCTGCAACCGTTACTCGCAGGACCACCCGATTCACAGCAGAAAGAGGTAAGCATCACCAAAGAAGAGAAATTTAATTTGTAAAATTGATTGGTAATATTCATAAAATATCATTCGTGAAGTTACAGTCAGTATAGTCGATCAAGGACATGTCGTTATACACAACGTCATTAAGATAAGTTTAAAGGGAAACAATGGCATAGAAAAATATTCAAAACTAATGAAATGGACCCTTACCGAAATCACTTCCAAAAAATTAAAAGCAATTTGGGTGTTTACATTTTGTAAACAAGGGAGGAGTATAAATTATTTTCCTTGTAAGCTTCACTTCCCTTCCGCAGACAGCCCAGGATGCCGACATTACTGCCAGCATTTTATTAAACTTGAAAAGCATGCAGTCATCAGCTCACAGACCATTGCTATTGTATATGTGCTAATTCCACCTTTCACTTGTCAGATCAATATCTTACTACAAGCCTGAAATACAATGTCTGAATGCTTTTTAATTGTGCCAAACACATGCCAGAAACACTATTTCTGGCAAGGATGTCAACACCTTGATTTTCTGTATTACATGTAACTCTTGCTGTTTTTACTGCTTTTACAGAATGTAACAAATCTAACATTTTCCACATTTTATGGAAGTGATTTTTAGATAGCACAGATTGTCCAAAAATAAATGCAATCCTTGCAGTTGGTGCTATAATTTCAAAATTACTGAGAATTGTTCAGATTTTATAACAGATTCTAAATGGCAATATATTTTTATATTCTGTCCGATTTTTGCCCGATACGGTTCACTAGTTTTGAAAACAAAGGCTATTATGCAACCGTACCTCAAATTACCCCATTCCAAATTTGCCTAAGATCATTGAAACAGGTTCACCTTAAAAAGTTGGGAGTTAATGTCTTTCAAAATACAGGATGACCCAATAAAAACTTTACCCAAAATGAAAGTGATATTTTTCCACTTTCTGTAATTTGGTATTCTCACTCCAGGGAACCTCTTTGGCCATTGCCGTTGCACAGCTACATAGCTACCAGTTTGGTAGTAAATCTTAACCGCGAAGGCTCGTTGTTGTGGCGTAAATTGAGGTGCCATTACTGTGAGAATATTTAAAGTTCTCGTTCAAGAAAGCACAACTGCACGCTACAGTATGATTTTGGATTTGAAAAGCCCGCCCTGACACAAGACAGAAAACTGCATTTAGCACAACTGCATGCTATGATTTCAGATTTGAAAAGTCGGTTGCCAAAACAATTGATGTGTACTTATCATTCCATCATGAAATACCCATGGACAAGTCTGTTTGGCTGACTCATTGTTCGTTGGACCATATCTTGAAAACCACTCAACAAAAAATGAATATAAAATCCACAGATATCAAATTACAGAAAGTGGAAAAATATCACTTTCATTTTGGGTAAAGTTTATTGGGTCACCTTGTAAACTACTAAAATAATTGTCGGTGTTGTTTTATCCACGGTCTTTTATCTTCTGCAGGGCCTTCAGTGTTTCCCTACACTCATATTTACAAAAGCAAAGTTAACGGTTTTACCTTTGGTGTGTCTATGAACATTGTAAATGGCACTGGAGGGATTAAATACCAATGAATGGAAATAATATTGATGGGTGTTGACGGCTTCCTAGGTCTGGAATGAACCATTTTGATTGAAAACAACAACAACAAACAGACAAAAATAACCACTGAAAATCAAACTTCAGTTACATTGACATGTCATTATGAACAAAGAATATTTGACAGATGTCATTGTAAACAGAGAATATTTCCCTTGTTTGTCCAAAATAGGTTGCCTAAAAAGTTTTATATTCAGTTGACAAGGTTATATATTGAGTTATTTGAACTAAAATAAAGAGGTAAGGATAAAGAAAGAGACAGGAGGAGAAGAAAAATAAGACCAAAAAAAAAAAACCAAGCATCTACGTACTTTAAAGCATGCTTTGTGTATTCATCAGTAACTTGGAACGACTTAATCGTGGTGTATTTACTTAATCGCCTTTGATCTCAAACGCAATGAAGCAAATCAGATGAAATTTGAACAGTAGGTGGAGAAAATGTTTTATGAAAATAACGAAAAATTTCAAAATTGTAATTTGAAACTATAGCACCAACTTAGAGGATTGCATTTATTTTGGAGAAACTTTCTTTTAATCTGAAGAAGTCTGTCGCCCATGACGGACAATACTGTCAGGTTAGTCAGTTTTAACTTTTGGTTCTGATTGAAGTTTCTCCAATGTATTTTCTACGAATGCATTTATTTTGTTTTTTAAATTTGATAAACTCAGTTTATCGGCAATAAACAGTTTTTCGATAAACTCCGCTTATTATGTTATGTAAAATCTGATAAACTTTCTTTTTCAGACCTTTATTATTATGATTAAGATGCTAAATTCAACTGAATCTAAAATTTTTCAAGGTGGCATTTCGTGTCCTACCAGCATTTTCATAGGTTTAATGTGGGTCTTCCAGATCACTTGTATTGAAAACAGTAGGGTGGTCAAGTAAACATTGTGCGGCAATCGTATTTTACATCATAAGGTTATATATTTTATTTCTGTGTTTCCTTTCTGTAGGAGGCAGATGACGTTGAACTATGGCACCAGCTTCAGGAGAATCGGTTAAGAACAATGAATCAGGCGTGTAAATCTACGAAAGATAATTATAACAGTTTAAGGGAGTGGCTACAAGCTAACCACGCCTACTTGGAAAACATACTTGTGTCAGACAAATACAGAACACTTTATTGTTATGTTCCTAAGATTGCTTGCACCAATTGGAAAAAAGCGTTTTTGCTTCTAAATGACATGGTAGGAGATAAACACGAGGCTAGAATTCAGGCACACAAACAAAAACAAACGTTGAATATGTATTCAGAGGAAGATGCTCTATTCGAATTCAGAACTATAGTAGTTTTATATTCGCCCGTAATCCTTTATCAAGAGTACTATCTACATTTAGAGAGAAGTTTTCTCCAGAAAGGCGAGGAAGATATACATGGACAAAGAATTTAGGGAATGCAATATATTTTAAGTACGGCAATCACACCTGGCATAAACCTCTGCCTGAAAGTGGCTATAATGTGTCCTTCCAAGAGTTCATACGCTATGTAGGAGATAGAGCGGCAACGTTTAATCATCCAGGGGCTGAACATTGGAAACCAATTGTTGATATTTGTTATCCATGTCAGATCAAATACAGCGTAATTGGTAAATTCGAGACATTTGATTTTGATGCCAAACATATACTACAAAACCTAGGAAGGGAAGACTTAAAGGATGTTGTTTTGCAAAAATCCGATCATTACACTGGCTCGTCAAGTAAAGCTCTCCTTCTAAAGTATTATTCAAATTTAACCAAATCTGATATGAAAGGATTGGTTTGGCGATATAAGGCAGATACTGATATATTTGGCTACCGCCCATGGAAGATATGACTCACTCAAAGAATTATAAAATATTTTGCAACACACCAATAAACATTATTAAAACAATTGTAGGAAACGAATTGTCTACCAAACACAACATTTGAATTCACCTAGCTACGGAAATCTCGCTTTATGTGAAGTACATGGCTTCACATTCACAGTGCTTATTATGGTATTATTTGGTATACTTGTTTGCATAGCAAATCCACCACCGTGTATGCGGCGGAACTTATTTTAGAAATACACATCGGGAGGAACTACATGCCTTTCAGTAAGAAGCATGATGCCTTGCTGAGAAACAAAAAACTGCCGATATAGGCCTACAGATTGGTTCAAAAATTGAACAAAGATGACTTGGTTCAAAGTTCACACACTTTCAGCAATTCTCCTCGAAACAAAAAGATATTCTTTTACAGTAATTTTAGCCCACCAAGCATTTTAGCATGATCATAAAATGTCTTGTTGTTCTTAAACTTCTTGAACACTTTTATCCCTAGTACTTACATGTTTTTTGTACAGTAAATATAGGCACGTCGCAATGCATTACGGGATTGGTTCAAATAACCCTCTGGGTATTAGCATTATGTTGGTTTCTGAATGATCAATTGAGTGTTTAGGTTACATAACTTTTCCCCATTTGATGTGAGATTTCTCCCGTCCTAACCCTGAATAAATTGGCTGCAGTTTCAATTCGACCAACGTGACAAAAAGTTTCGTTAAAGAAACTGATAAATAATATGGAGATGACAGAAAGTATGCTGTTTTTTAATGCTCAATTTATTGTTTGGACTAAAATTAATAGAGTAAACATATTAAATGAAATTAATATAGGTTATACATGCGAAAATTTTAACCGACAAATGGTACACAATTTTTTGAAAATACCGCCTGATTTAAATTGGATTTTTGAAAACGTGTGCCGGTAGGCCCACGTTTTCAAGTGACATGAAGTAATAATGTAGAGTATTATCAACATTAATCTTGAGGTAAAATAATAAAATACAGCCTTGCCCGGTCAAATTTTATCACTTTAATGTTGGTCGCGTATGGTAATGGCGGTTCTGTTGCTCAAAAGAGAATGACTTCAGTCCAGCGCATAGTGTTTGGCAATGAATTGTCTCTTTTGATGTCCACTCAACGATGTAAGAAATGTCCTTGAAAATCCGTAAATCACGGAAGGGCATTAGCATAACAAAAGAGTCGTACAAATTAAAATGCTAAATGTTTTATGTTAGTTTCATCATGGAGGTACTTCCTGAAAATGAACTGGTCCCCTGCCATTTCGATATAAAATGAAAGCTTAAACTTCGGCTTGCACAAAAATGGCCTTATTTTTAACGAACTCGTACTTTAGAAAGTAATAAAAAAAATAAATCAATAAATTGGACCAAAATCCATCACTGAAAAGAGGAAGTAGTCAAATTTCTTCGCACTAACTTATTTGAAAAGATTAAGGGTCAGAAACTGTGTTGTATAGGGCTGATTCTCTGAGTACCGTACTACGATCGCGATTGTATCGGGTTAGAAAATCGACAAAGTGTGTACGGAAGCAGTAACGCAGAAGACTGATTGGAAACAGGAGCTGTAAAAATTTCGGTAGTTTCCGTAACCTGACCCATCTGACACATTTTTTTTCTAACACACTTATGAATTCGGAAACCGCAAACATTATGCTTTGTTCCGTGAAGGGTTTCCGAATTGATAAGTGTGTCAGAAAAAAAGTATGTCAGATGGGTCAGGTTACGGAAACTCACAAAAATTTCGGCTATTTCATCGGGTCCTGCCCAGTTTCAATTGACAACTCAAACTGGGTAATACGCACTCGGCCGTAAAGCAGAATCGCTGAGCCTGTACGATAGGACAGACAAGCAGCTGAACTACTGTAGGTGAACTTTACGGTAGCCGACTTTGATCAATTTTGGATATTGCGCTATATCAAGTACTTTTTATGTATGTAAGTAATAAAGGTATGTAACATGAGTTTATAAATGGTCATCCTTACTCGAAAATGAATAAAGAACAAATAGTTAGAGTACATATATGTGATGTGATCTGGGAAAACCCGCCACATGTCGCACAGGGCAGTTTTGAATAATAAAGAAAATAGCTTAAAATCTGTTATATTGTACTTTATTTTTTGTAAGATTGTATAAAGCGTAACTTTTGATGTGTGTATCAAAAAAGAAAGATCGCATCACATATATAAACGTACCATGTTAACTTCAGCATTGTATGGTTCCAAATGAAGGAGAAAATCATAATTTATTATCGTAAATGTCTGTATTGACTCTGTTATTAGGACTGATCCATATTGGTTCCTAGCAGTTATGTTGACTTTCTCGCCGATCAGCAGCCACAGAAATAACGCTTGCCACCAGGTTCGCAGTAAACACGATACTTATTGTTTACGGAGGTTGTGATGGAGGGTACACGAGCACAACGGAAATAGTTTCAAAAAAAAAAAAAAAAAAAAAACTAGTAAAGGGCCCTGGTATAGTTGCAAAAGGGCCTACTTATTTCAAACACTTTTGTACTAAGCAAGTTGCAATAAAACTTCATGAATTCAATCTGATATTGTGTCTACCGTTTGTTTCTTACATAGGTATTTCCCAACCACATAGAACAACCCAAACAAGACTCACTCCTTGGGGCGCCCCTTTCCTTTTTAAAGGAATTTTTATTATGTATGTAAGTAATAAAGGTATGTAACATGAGTTTATAAATGGTCATCCTTACTCGAAAATGAATAAAGAACAAATAGTTAGAGTACATATATGTGATGTGATCTGGGAAAACCCGCCACATGTCGCACAGGGCAGTTTTGAATAATAAAGAAAATAGCTTAAAATCTGTTATATTGTACTTTATTTTTTGTAAGATTGTATAAAGCGTAACTTTTGATGTGTGTATCAAAAAAGAAAGATCGCATCACATATATAAACGTACCATGTTAACTTCAGCATTGTATGGTTCCAAATGAAGGAGAAAATCATAATTTATTATCGTAAATGTCTGTATTGACTCTGTTATTAGGACTGATCCATATTGGTTCCTAGCAGTTATGTTGACTTTCTCGCCGATCAGCAGCCACAGAAATAACGCTTGCCACCAGGTTCGCAGTAAACACGATACTTATTGTTTACGGAGGTTGTGATGGAGGGTACACGAGCACAACGGAAATAGTTTCATATTAGTTTAATATAATATGAAACTATTTCCAATAACCATTTCATTTTTTTATTACTGATTTGGTTTTGTCTTATGACCCCTTTATATGTGGTATAAATTTCATGCAGAGCTTACTTCGGAAAAGTGGTTTCCTTGGGTGGGGGTTCATGAAACCCCACTCACCTTGGGCACTAACGGGAGTGAAAACCCCTTGGACACTTAAGTGTTAATTAGCCTGTCGTTGCGACTGTGTTTCAACGAATACATTTTCTTTTCTTTAGACTCGTACACATGCGAATATAGCAACGGCATCTGGTGTTTATTTAAAGAAAATAGTTTGGCCTATGTTCCTTTTAACGTTATAATTATAAACGATTATGTATCCAAAATGGTACTGAATAATTAGAAAAAAATCGCATTGAATTCTTTGCACGACGTATATGCAAGATAAACGGCTCAAAACAGACCATTCACGAATATAATAGTCGCCTGCCTGTGTGTTTCGCTTGCTAGGTTCTGGCATGGTCAGAAGCACACCTCCAGACGACTATTATATTCGGAACGGTCTGTTCATCGCTCTTTATCTAAAGCTTAGTGACAAAAGCACCAACATTATGTCATACAAGCAAAGACATAAGTCCACCTAATCTAACAAATTTTTGCACCCACTGCACATACATAAAAAAACATACATAAGGTTAAAAAAGTTTGTCTCAGCTTCCCTCGCGCATAGCTTTTAAAATTGGATTTAGCTCATAGATCTATGCGGCGGGCCGATTTTTACACTTTTTTACATTTTAATTATTTTTTTTTTTACATTTAGGCGATACTCAGTACTTTTCTTGACACGAATTGTGTTTCAAAATTTGAGACAAATAAAAAAGAAAAGTGTTAACTGTATGGACTCTATAGTGTTTTTTCATTGTATGAAGTTTGTTTTATGCCTTGAAAGCAGAAGAGGAGTACACTGGAGTGGCACATATTGTATATTTCGAAAAACACCACGGCGCAAATTAAAAAAAATATGGCATAGGTCATAGCTTGTTTTGTAGAAAAAGAGCGTAGCACATAGCTTTTTAGCCAAAAAAAGCCGAGACAATTTTTTTCTTGGCCTAAACTATGTAAAAATAGAACTCTATCGTAATTATGTAAAACTTAATTTAGGTAAAATTGACTTCATTTAGGTAAAATTATTATAGACTTTTATATTATTTTTTAGCTAGACAATTTCTCAGTATTTTGTTATTAAGTTGTTTCTGTTGCAATTTGTTTAAGGTCAAATCATACAATTTTCAGGATTATTATGCTCAAGTAGGTTTTATTTCTGTATCAAGTGGACTGAAGCCAACGGGAATGAACTAAGTATTAAAACTAGTTACAGGAACAATCGCACTCCCACTGGTAGCTACACCGACCTGAGATCCTAAATAGGATCGAAAGAGGTTTTTAACGGCCAATCTGAACTTTTTATTTGTTCCAGCGTATATCCACGGATTAAGGCAGCTGTTAATGTACAAAATGGTTGTTATGAGAACTTCAAGTCTTGCACTGAGAGGCTCGCCTTTGCCTATCGACACTAGTTCTGCCAATACATATGGAGTCAAACAGAGAGTTAGGGCTGTCACAATAACGGACATAGTTTCACTACTTTTATCTCCTCGTGGGATACTCCAGCAGATTCTATGGTCTCAAAGTCGTCGTTTCGGCTTCTTTGGATCCTAAGGCGACTCTGACGTACTTTTAAAGCTATGCCAGTGTATGAAAAAATCATAACTCCAATGGGTAAAA
This sequence comes from Ophioderma brevispina, assembly GCA_023653785.1. Classification (NCBI taxonomy): domain Eukaryota; kingdom Metazoa; phylum Echinodermata; class Ophiuroidea; order Amphilepidida; family Ophiodermatidae; genus Ophioderma; species Ophioderma brevispina. Next base: position 38,589 of record JAMKCH010063329.1, read on the forward strand.
ACCCGTACACAGTAATTAATACAACTGAGTAGGAAGGGTCATGGAGCCAGTTCACAGTACAGATTGATTTGTTTGGCAGCAAAGTGTACACGCCCCACCCATACAGGGGAAAGGATGCAGAAAGCGAAGCAAAGAACCATACTAATAAAGCAGCTATCCACTTACGACGAACTTGACGGACATACCGAATACTGTATATGACACACAAATACCTGTCAATAGATATGACCATTAAAGATGACAACGATGTACATATGGATGCAATCTTTATAAAGCCTGTAATTTGACATATAATGTCGCCGAAGTGCCAATGTCCAGTTGCTAGTGTTGTTGCATGTAAAGACATGACGCAAGTTCCCGTCAGAATATCGGCTATAGCAAGGCTATTATTAGATGTCCTGCCGCCATGTTGAGATATTTTACCCTCAGAACTGTGGCACAGACGATGACATTTCCCGCACTTGCTAGAAACGCCAAAATGTACAAAATCCCTGCGTAGGTGAAGGCTTCTGGTCGATTAATTTGCTCTTGCCAAGGAGTTATCAGCGTTGAATTACAAAAGACGAGGTATTTTACTGCCATGGTATAAGTTTGAGTTAACTATGATCAAACACTATGAAACGCGAAATATGAGATGAGACTATTTATTTGTTTTTTTTTCTCAAAATGAAAATGCACTTAAACCATTTCACCTAAAAAGAATCCAAACTTCTGGTAACTAAGGATCCGTTGCTGAATTCTCACAACTTCGGGGGCCACTCCCTCGCAGGCGATGAAAGAGCGCTGAGACATCAATCCTTCATCTTTTGCATGTTTGAAATTACTAAAAAATCTAAACGCATCTATCACAAACTGCGATAGCCTTTGACAGAGGCTCAGAACACGCCTCAACTTTTCATTTCAATTACCTTTAGTTGAAAAAAGGTACGTATTTAGTACCCAGCAACAGTCAAGCAAAAACCGACAAGATACAAGTGCCCTTTGTTTCCATATTGAACGGATTAGTATGAGTGCTTTGCTTTTGTGTGATCAAAATAAAGAATGATGCTCGATATTGATGCAAGATATTAACTTATTAATACAATTCGCGTGAGTGAAAATTGAAGTTGCACAATGCATAAAACTTAAAATATCAAGTGCAACACTCTCAACATTCTTTTAATGAATATCAATCACAAATGAATCGTCGTTTTATTCTCACATTGCTCCACAACACAATTGATTCAATGATTAACCTTGCACCAATAAGAATTAATACAAATTGAGTTTAAATTAAAATATTAACGTCACGGTACAATAAGATAGTGCTGACAAATATGATATAGTAAAGGTCGTGTTCCGATCGTCTTTGGGACACCCCTTATTTATCCCTAAGTAGTATCGTATTTGATATCAGATGGAAAGGCCGTATTGTTTCTCATTGTCGTCCCGGAAAGTTTTAGCCCCTCTTATCCATTTTATTCCAAGATATAAACAACAAAACCCCGGTTTTATTGGTTAACTATCATATTAGCACAGTAATTGAATAGGGCTTTGGCAACATGCATTATTGCGGCTACCATCAAAACCGCAATGTATTTCCCACGGGCGTAACTTGATGGGTGTATGTGTCAGGCTCTCATATCAGTAGAGAGCACAATACACATAAATCGGAACAACCACCTTAAATTGTGGTAACTTTTCTAATATTACCCTGATCTAAAGAATCGGAGGGTGCAAGTCAAGAATGTATTGATCTTCAGCGTGACTGTCTTTGATAGATTCCATTCCACTTCAGGCCACTAATCGACATAGTTGTCTATACATTTGACTTGACTACCATATCAGAATTGTTTTTTCTACAATTTAAATTGAACGTCACTTGGCGATAAGCAAAAATGTGTCCTAGCTATTCGTCTCGGAGAACGCCTATATTTTTTTTTAACATAACATTTGGAACTTATATTCACTCTTTCACATTTAATATTGCAAGACTTGATATCCTGAGCCGATCTCAGATAGCTACCTAAATCGCAGGTGGAATATAACTAGCTTTCTTCTATGACAGGCCGTTTGGTTTATTGTAAGTTTCGTTGTATGATGAATCACATTGACTGACAGCTCTCATTTAGTGCCGTAAATGTGCATTATCTTTATAAGATGTTTTGCCTAAGGCAGGTTGCTTTGAAGAAAGAAGAACCAACAATTACGGGGATGTCTTTTCTCATGAAAGAATAGATTTTACGTATATTTTACCGAGTACCTTGCACGTATCGAGGAGGCCGAACCAGATGTCAGAACTCTGTCATAAATAGAATATCGTCATGAGTCGTCCCAAACAGGCAATCGACCATTTTGGCGAATTGAGTTTTTTGCATATTGATGAGTACTATTATCCACAAGCTCTTTCATATACAATATTGAGGCCAAACTAACATTCCAATTTTTAAGATATATTAAATTTTCACTTGGGGATCATACCCAAACGCCCAAAGGAAAGTCTTCCAAACAGACCAATCTGCATTCGTCTGTTTGCTGTATCTGGAAACCACCTCACGGCTGCTTATTAATTGAGCTATCGATCAATGGATACTGCGAGATTCATCTCCTCGCTTTTCACACGTGGGGGGGGGGGGGGGGGCTAATAGAAGTCTGGTCGAAGTTATATTGTCACAAGTATGTAGGCTGTATCTGAGACGATTTTGCCACACTAAAAATATTATAAATTTTCCAGTTTTTACTGACAGCAATTCTTCGTAATAATTTCGTGAACTTTACAGTAAACTGTAAAAACTGATTCAATCAACACTGAAATTAATTTGGCGAGTGATTCCAGAGATGGTGAATGTGTAAAATAAAAAAGCACTGACGAACATCCTAACTTAGTAGGCCTATCCACCAATGTCAACCAAAAATTTACGGTGCATATCTGAAATTCGTTTAATTTTGGTAAAACATATGCATTCAACTGTAAATTTTAAAGTGATTTGAATGAAAACTATAAATCTTGGTTTTTGATTTTGTTGGCAGAGTGGCTTCCCAGTATTTTCCAATAAGATTACAGTATTTTCCTGTAAATAACTTATAATTGATAATCCATAATCGTGTAGAACCATGTAGTAGCCTATTTTCACTTCAATTTTTTGAACTTGTTGAAACCCTTTCACGTTTTGGTATGATATTTTCCATTTTAATTTACAATATATAATTGTAAAGGAAAATATGTAAAGTATAAACAAAAAATAAAATTCAATGTTCTTATCTATTCCCTTTATGGCAGCATCTATCGTGGGTTATAGGATTTGGTTCAATCAGAGGGTCCCAGGTTTGATTCCTAGTTCTAGTATAGTAGATAGGCGTAACCTGTTCAAATGTTCTTACATGATTATTTGCAGCCAATCAACCCCTCGTCCTACCCCGCCCCCCCCCCCCCCCATTTTTAAAACAAAAAAACGTTTTTTCTATGGAGTGTGAACAGTGAACTGCGCACTATGATGAAATCCAATTCCTGTAATTTGGTACCAAATGGATAGCTTAGCGGTTTGTCCATTTTGTAACTCAAAATATTACCAACCCCATTATGAGTCACTATGACGTCATATGTTGAGGGACAGTGGCGAAAATACTGAATTTAGGGTGGAAATTGATATTTCGCAATTTTAGCGACCAAACACCTTATTTAGCACTAAAATGCTCTCATTATATAAACAATCTCATTTCCCAATCATGAAAAGGTGATATTCCTAACCTTTTCTTTGGGACCACCTTTATCTTTCCTTACCCTGGTGGATGTTTTGTTTGGATAAAAAGGAGCGATAGTCAATTGACAATTACATCAAATAATCTGGCAACCAAAAGAGATTTAGCTAGCCGGGGAAACGAAGGGGGTGGCTAACCACCCCAAGTAGACGAGGGTTAAGATCAATAATGCATTAAACAAAGAACATCACATACCTTACGATATTATTTTGACGTTCCGCAACTTAGTTGATTAATCCTTTCCTAACTTGATAATTTATCTGTGTTTACTACATAAGCGCAATAAGTAATGTGGTTTTTTGAGTACATGTAGACCAATTATCATTTCACATTTCAGCCTCTCATTAAATACATGTTATGTAACTAAAAGATTAACTCATGAATGTATTCCATAACATTGAATGCAACCCATTACGCTTATTGAGTAGATACATGAAAATTAGTTTCCTTTCAATTCCAATAACGAAAGATGTTTAACATAGAAATTCTCAGTTCTGCTTTTCAATAAATACCCCTTTGACAGCAGAAATTTGGCAATTTGAATTGAAATCAAACGTTTAGAAGTCTTGTCGGCAAACTGCCATCTTAACCTCAAAATGTGAGTTTTTTTACTCATAGAAATTTTGAACAAAGAAGTATAAGAGCAACTATCTTACAGAGTGCTATGACCCAAAATGTGAAACATATCGCATGATCTCTTGATGAAAAACTTACATAATACCAGGAAGATCAATTGCAGTTCAAATTGTTCCGATATACACTCCGAATTCGTATTTTTACGAGTTAAGATACGTCATTTGACACTAATTGCTAATATCCTGGTTTTCGTTCTTGAAGTAATAAGCCTACATGAATCGTGTATTTATTTTCAGTGACAGTTTAACTACTGAAAATTAATAACTATAAATGTAAAAAGATACCACCATATGATTAGAGAGCGTTGTTTTTGTTTTAATTACTTGTACTGACAATACAGCCAGTATTCATGAATAAACACGTGTTTGTAATGTGTCGATCAGTAGTATTACAGTGATTTTCGTCCGAACGGCCTCGTAAATTTAATACACATATAAATGACTTGATAGTAAGATGAAGCTTTCTTCTTGATAACTAGTGATCTTTGAATTCCTTTTACGTCTAACAAAATATAAATATACACCTTCAAGCAATAAACAGATAAATCCCAACTTCTTCCGCTTAAAGTTTATGAAAGTTATTAATTCCCATAATTCACAAAACCCAGGGTTTCAATCGCTAGACATACGCTTTGGATGTCCTTAGTGTACTTACACATGTGGCCCGATGCTACAATTTGGAAATATAGCAATTACGTAATGTTTTCCAATTTCCCAGGCGTATAAAAACGACTACAACTGGAGCTTTTTTTTTTTTTCGATTTTTTTTCGAGAATCACAGTATCTACATTCCGGTATATGATTTCATTATACGATTAAGTACTAAAGTTTACCAGAAAAATGCCTTTAAATTTTACAAGAAAATTCTGGCAACAATCATATTTTATACAGGTTGGTCGCGATGTCAAATTAACGTGTTAGTTATAGGCGTGATGTATTATAGTTTAGCTGAGTATTAAATAGTTGATTAAATCAATTCTATTAACAATTGGTAAAAAGTTGGAACCGGGGGGGTGGGCAGTGCTTCGCTCTTTTCTTCTTCACTGGCACAGGGGTTGTTTTCCTGTAAGAGACAATCTGACACCTTAGAAAACCGTACAAAAGCCTGAGTCATGGGTGGCTAGCGTGTCGCCGCGCGCAAGCAAAGTATGTTCAACAGTTGAATACCACTGTGCCGGAGGCGATCGATCGACTCTTGAGGTGGTGAGTGGGGGGGTTGCGGTGCCAAACAGCTCACTGTGCATTCGTCTCCTTTGAACATAAGACACATAGGACGTATTTTTAGTTGTTTTGCAAACAACCAATCACTTTATAATTAAATTGGACAAGGAACAAAGGATACTTGAATGGTAAGCGTGCTCAAAATGAATAACGTCAATGTCCCCAATGTCCACATAAAACATTTTCCTAAAATGTTTCTAATTTAGATATGCACGTTCATAATTCTATTCTCGAAACTTCAATCGCCGATATCTCGAATGTGACTTTGGTCGATTGGCCTGTTGGGAAGATTCGTGACGATATTTTGTTTCTCCACTACTCTCAGTTATCGTTACAATAGCAAAGTCCATATTATCCTTAAGGGTAACGTCAACTAAAGTATTATTATTTATATATAACGTATTTACATACGACTTAGCTAACAGTATTTTACCTACCTAATTTTTAAACGATCACCAACTGATCCTCTACACACTGGATAGGCAAACTCCACACGATTGAATAGCGAGCCGGTGAAGAAACCGGAAGTTGCACGGCGGCCCTTTGCTCTACCAAAAATTCACTCGGTTGCCACGGGTTTCAATGGAGATGAGTATACATATATGCCGTATAAAGTACTTTCCTGGTCAATATCTAAAAAAATATCCCCAAACAAAAAAAGCGTTTGGAATTGTCTGGAGTATGTTGCCGGTAATTAACTGTGAGTAGAAGTTAAAAGAATGAATTCTAGGCAATTTTGCGACGATTATGATGATACTGGTGGGTACCGTACGTCGTAGCCTATAAACTGTACATAAATCGGTATGCACTTGCGTTCAACTGTACTAGACTATAGTGCTGTGCTCTAAAATGCGATAATAACTCCATGGAATACTAGTATGCAGTATGGGAGCTTAATACTTATAAACATTAATTAGTATTTAATTCATTGGCTATTTTTGCTGGATACATTAGAAATGAATCACAATTAGGCATAAAGGATAGCTTGTGATTTTTAAATTTATCACATGTCAGTTGGTGTCACTATACTTAGCTTACAATCCAGGTCAAGGACCAAAATTTCAGTTCCGTCAAATTTTTAATTTCTCCAAATGATTTCATAAATGATTTTGTGCATAGGCTATACTGACCCCATGGACTGCAGTGCATTCTTTTCTTCAAAAGCGAGATTATCGAGGTGGGGAGGGGGGGGGGGGTAGTCTGCGAGCATGACTCCTCCATATACATGTACAATTATCATAATGCATATTAACTTAATCAAGTATGGTTATTTCCACTTGAAATGGTCTGTTAGCCTTTCGGGGTAAATTTAAGAAACCCCTGGATGAGCATGCATGGGTTCCCAAAAAACCCTGACAACCCCCCCCCACCCCCGTCCCAAAAATGGGGGACTTCACATGACGTTTCTTTGACAGTAGGCCTTTTAGCAATTTGCAGTAAAATATACCCCTTGCGGGACCGTTCTTCTCAATATTTAGTGACTAAAATATCTTTAAAATAGCAATTTTACTAGAAAAATGAACTTGCTATACTGCAAGAAAAAGTACAATCGTTTTTTATTTTGCGGATATTTAGGTTACATTTTCCTATTTTTATTATTGAACCAGTCCATAATCCCAACTGAATTTGATACCCCCTAGTGGGACTAGAAGTGATTATTGGTGAATTTTATACCACGAGGTTGTCCCGCATTTTCAGCTATGGTCGCTCTTTTCGGAACGAGCATTGGTCCACCAAACATTCTAGAACCCCCCCAGGAATTTTCCAAAATATCGTAAGTAGGCCTAATATTTTTTTTAATAAACGTGCATGCCCCCAAATCTCTAAAGCCAGTAACAAGAGATCAAGGTTATTTCCAGAAAGAAAAAGGAATGCTTACCAATGTATGAGATCACACCTAAAATATTAACTCTCGTCTACCTGAGCCATTTTTTGTAACCATTTCCTTGGGGGGTACCACCCCTGTGATTTTTCCTCTTTACCATCCGATTCTTACAAGATAGCTATGCGTTTCCTCTTTCCATTGATAATCAAAATAAGTACCAAGTCTCAATATGACGTCATAACTTAGGAAAATGTAAAATACATGATATGGGGTGGAAAAATGGAATTTTTCAATTTTACTCAAAAACATCACTAAACGCTGTGTATAAAAAATAGTAATTCCCATCACGTAAAGCCCAAACCAGGCCCAAACTGCATAAATCAATACTCCTAAATTTTTTCAACTTTCATTCAAAAAAATCTGGAGGATAATAATATCTATAAGCTGTGAATAGCAAAGCAGTCTTACGGCCATGAATTATTTATTGTTTCTGTGAGCTGAAACCTGAATATGGCATTCACTGTTAAAAATTTCCGTAATTAAAGAAAACAGATTTTCCTTAATTTACGGAAAATCTGTTTTACAAAAACAATAAAATAACAAACAAAAACATAAAAATTATTTATTTTTTGCTTTTTTTAAGTTTTTTACTTTTTTTGGCAAAAATTTATGTTCCGGATTTTTTTTTGGGTTCCGTAATTTCAAATTACGAAAATTCTGTTTAAATACCACATTTTTTCCATAATATGAGACAAATTTCGATAAAATTTACTGTCAAATTTCCGTTAATTGACAAAATTCTGTAAATTTACCTTAAAATATGGAAATACGCTGCCAGAAAAAAATTTCCGTAAATTTACGGAAACTTTTTTAACAGTGTGAAAGACTTTTTCAAAACATTTTGAAGCTCTTTTGTTACACATCCCGCCATACTCGAAAATCAACCAATAATTGACAAACTTGCCATACCTGCAATTAATCGCCTATTCTGTCTCTTTTCCGTAGTTTTCCTATTCCTTTGTACGCGCACTGATCGGGTTCTTGGGTAGAGCAAAAGGGCCGCCGGGCAAATTTCCGGTTTCCTCACGTTCTAGCGGCGATAGCCTATCCAGTGTGTATATCCGTGGATACACACACTTATACTCAAACTCTGATATGCACATTTGAAGCACCACGGTCTCTATACACTTGAAGCACCGCTCCTCTATGATAACCGGTCAAGTTGATGTTGACAGAACCATGAGAACTGTGGGTGTAAGTAACTCATCAAAAAACGAGATTTTTTATTATTATTCACTGAATTTCAGTGTGTGAATACTGCAGTGCTAGTAGTGCGTACCGCCTAACACTACACAATACGCAAAAAATAATTGTGCTGTTCGTCAAGCATATCTCTCCTTTATTAGTTGATAACAGAAAAAATCAGGCTATTCTTCGATCGCCCATATTTGATCTAGCTTCGGGCGATATTTTCTTTTAATCAACCTCAGCCATCCAAAACCAATATTATATAAATATCAAAGAATTATATTTTTGAACTGTATGGGCAAATGAGTTTACAATTATTTGATTTCACAAGATCTTTTGTCGCGTTTTACGGTTGGACTTTGCCACGTCTCGGCTGTTTTTATGTTATTTGTCTGCCGATGGCTACTGGGCTGACTCTTCATTGGTACCGCTGATCATCTCTTGTACGTTTGATCTTCCCTTCACCTCTACACTTCCCCGCACGAAGCAAATTTCCATGCCTTACGTGCATCTCTTGGAAGGACACCAAAGGCAAGGAATATGAAGAGACCCCTGAAAGAGTTCAGTGCACAGAATACGTACTGAAAGGTCAGGGTAGCTTCTTCGATAGCGAAAAAAAACCAAAGATACACGTTATCCATTAAGAGATAATACGGGATTAGGATGCGCGCAAGATACAGCACTGATCAATCTTGTTGCGAGCTCTCGTTATTGGTTGGTACACGGCTTGAAGAGACGTCTTACATTAAGAGACAACACCAAAGGTAAATATCGCAGCAAAGCAGTGGGAACCAAAACCCCTGCGATGAGGGACCACCGGGCTCTAAAACAACTAAAACAAATATTAAAATTTGAACTAAATGTGCAAATCGAAAAATATTTCACTTTCAATTTTACGGCATTGCAAAGTTGAAAACTATGTAGCAATGCTAGGTAGTAAATTTCTTAATTGTTTAAAAATCTTTCAAAACGATACATTTCCCAATAATATTACATGATTAAGCTTCTACTGTGACATTAGAATCTAGACATGTACGATCCCGCTAAATGAGCAAATAATAGCAAATTAATTTAAAAAGTTTACAATTCGGAAATTTAGGCATGCATAGATATCTGAGGGATGGCCATACGTTTTCCTAAAGTTAATATTTTGCCATACTAAATCCGTTGTAGTCACTAGTCATCTCCACTAATAATTGGCCTTAACGTCCTATTACGTCTTATTTCTGTGCTGTGAATTTGAATATAGTGCATAGCCTATCTCGTAGCGCCATCGCTGTGAAACTACAGTATACCGCCCCTCATCCTAGAGGTTTATACATATTTTTGCCCAAAATACGTGCTTTATAATAATGCCCCGAAACGAACTGCGTACATTTAGGGTTGGTAACGTACAGCTGCATGTAATTCGTAACGAACTCAGTGGATGTTGCAACCATTTCATTTTTCTAAAGGTGTGTCATTCGCTAGGGTTATTTTTTTTTATTAGAGTATGAGGCTTGGTTGTTTCACTTTCAGAAGGGTAACAAATTATTTTTTTGAGTCAGATCCAAAGACAAAAATACATCGGGGTCTCTAGACCCGCGAGTGTCGTCTGCCCGTCGCGGTTAGGTGAATGGGGCCAAAGGTCACACGAGGCACCAAGGTCATATGAGGTCACCAACATGTCCACCCACCCCAACCATTCCTTTTCTACCACGTACATCACCATAGTCCTTACTGTCACTATACAGCATGCAATATATACGGGTTAACTTTTGACCACATACACACACACACACACACTAGATACATACATACACCTAAATGCTTACCAGCGCGACATTGTGGCGATTGCCTGACACACTCTCTTAACACGCCCCCTTTTTTAGACATTTTTTCACAAACTACACCTTTTTCCCCCAACTATATAAGGAAGAATTCAAAACCTATATAGTTTGAGGCTTTTTCTCTTAAAAGACCTTTTTAGACATTTTAAAGATTTTTTCAAATTTTTTTTTTTTTCAGTTTTTTTTCTTTTTTTAGAGTTTTTCTCATTTTCTTAGCCAAGAGGATTTGCGCCGCAGGCCTATTAAGTTACTAAACTAGAAAATCCTTTTTCTACTCTTTTACGGAATAACCTCAATACTAGATTACAGTTTACTCCGGTATCGACAAT
>JAMKCH010063330.1:0-22103 GCA_023653785.1 Ophioderma brevispina
GATGAAAAATACATGGTCTCGAACCTGGACCTCTATCTAGGCGTGAGATTTACCACAAGCCCACAGGGGACTGTGTTTATGTGTTAAAAAGCGGTCTTAATTAGAGTATATATTTAGAAGGGGATGACATATATGCATGATTCTAGCAGAATCTATGACAAAGGGAAACTCAATGCAATGCACACGAGGATCAAGTAAATGATACAACCCAAGAGAATTATCAGACAAATATATAGAAACTCGTAGAAACTGGCGGGCATTGAATTCAATAAAGGCGAAAAATACATGGTCTCGAACCTGGTCCTCACGCTATCTAGGCGTGAGATTTACCACTAGACCACAGGGGACTGTTTACGTGGATACCAGTGAAACTAGAACCATTTATTCTAAACTTAACACTGTTATGTACACAATTTTCAAATAGCTCATAGATGAGATGACTGAGACCATGTCCAAACTCAAGTTCTCCAAGACAACAAAGAAGTCGCAGATTGATGACAAGAACGCTGAGGTGGAGGAGGTGAGGAAAGAGCTGCAAGGCTGCAACAAGGAGATCTCCCATGTCCAGAAGCAGATCACGGCCACTGAGACCAAGCTGGAGCAGAAGAGGGCAGACAGGCACAGCTTACTCAAAGGGTGCAAGATGGAAGACATCAAGGTGCCGATGAAGAGAGGTACAATGGATGACATCTCGGAAGAAACTGATGTAAGTGGTAGGGAGGAGGGGATTTGGAGCATTTTTTAAGAAGTAGAGTAGGTATTCTTTTAGGGTACAAGGCATCTTTGGTTATTTAAGGTAAGGCCTGCTGGGAAAATAACTAGATCTTTTGCTGACATTGTAATGGTGGTTTCAGTGTCCCAGTTGCTCTGAAAATATACACACTTGACAATAATCACTTACCAAGATTAAACAGTTGCTAAATACTCGATCTCATAATTTCTTGGACAAGTTTGGATGACTGAAAAGTTACATGTGTAGATCAGGAATTATGCAACAAACACATGAAAACTATATTGTGGTTGTTATCGATAAAAACAGAGTAGATGCTTATATCGCACTTGTATTTTCATGAACAGTTTATCTAAGAAATGACAAAATAATACATCTGTGACTGTTGCCATACCAGTTGTAACTGTATGTCACTGCAAATGACCAGTGCGGTGTAGTGCAGGGTTCACACTAGGCTTTAAAAATAGTGCATCTACTTGGATGCAAATTTGTTTCCCTAGTTGCAAAGTGCATCCAGTTCCAATTATATGCGTTTATAGATTTCCTAAGTGTCACGTTTTAACAGGTTTTGAGCACTGTTTTACACTTCTGTAAACAATCCATAAACATCATATTCCAAAACCTAGACTGGGCATATTGAAAAGTAATAACCCTGATGACCCTTAAACTCCAAAAGAACTCTGGAGCAGGGTTGGCCGGTATTTCCCGCCCTGGGAAATACCGGGCGGTAAATACCGGTATTTGGCGGTAAATACCGGTATTTACCGGTAAATACCACCAGGCATATTTTGGTCAAAATGGGAAATACTGGGAAATACTCAAAAAGTGACATTTTCAAAAGTTAATTTTATTTAAAATATCATGAAAATCAACTAACAAACACATATAAGCACTTTTATGCAATAAATGACCCAGGGGAGGGGGTGTGGGCATTTCATTTTATCACTAACATAGCTATTGGACTCAAGTCTTTTGATCAGTAGATTCTTGCACATTTCAGTTAATCATCATTTCTATCAACAATATTTAATACATAAAATGACTAACTGTAAGTGCTAAATAGCCACAGAGAGACAATATTCATAAATTGGACCCAGGTAAGGAATGAAACTTTGCCAGTAGGACAGTGTTGTGTACATGTGTACTGAATCATAAGTACTTGTTAGATGCACAAGTAACAACTAGCTGGATGCAGAACATCCTTAACCGCATGGCAGCTTTTATTCTAAATTTTATTATTATAGGGTTTAATTTTATTACTAGTGAGTGGTCCTTTTTCATAAGAACAAAACACTATTATTGCCCAGGCCTTCTATGAAACTAAGAGGGCTTGGTTACTAACTCTCCGAGTTCCTTAGGTGCACAACAAAGCGGTCCATACTACTTGAGTCATATCAAAAACATATGCCTTTCAAGTAATAAAGGACGCTCAATTTCATTGAGCTCCTGAAAGTCTTTGAGGAAAACTGCAGAGCTCTGGAGCAATGGAGCTCATCGAAATGAAGGTCTGATGGTCACACCCAGGTAGTCTTATCTGATATATAATTAATTACTACTTGTTGATGGCATAATCAATTAGTGAAGTGGAGTTGAATTTGAATTAAACCCTTCAAACCTACCCAGATGATTACCAACAAATTATAACTGTAATAAATAGTTAGTTTGAGGTTAACCCCCAATGAGGTCTTTTCCAAATGGTACTTTCATCCCATAGTAGTTCCCGGGTAGCGACCAGGGATTTCCAGGTATTTCCCGGATTCCAGTTATTTCCCGGTTATTTCCAGTATTCCCCGTATTTACCAGTATTTCCCGGTATTTCCCACTATTACCCGCCTAGGTGGAATACGTATTTCCCGGGAAATTGCAAACCGTGCTCTGGAGTATCTTGATTTCCCTTTGGGACAGTGAGAGAGGGTTAGGAACAAAAAAAAACCCTAGAGGAGATGGGAAAAAGTTTTTGCCGGATGGTGTGTCCACCCAGTACCATAAATAAAACACTGTAAGTATAATTATACTTATTTCGAGGTTAAGATGTTATGAACAATGTTAGCTAATTCGTCAGAGCACTGGTTAAAGTTAGGTCATGAGTGCTATATCTCCAATTGTTTAGTGACTGTAAACTGATACATCAATTTTATACTGTTGGTTGAGTTATCAAGCAGTCTGTTTCCAGAGCATCAAACTGCTGAGAGCTAGCAATGATAATTGCTTGCCTCGGGCCAGCTTGTCAACAATTCTCTAATCTTGATTGTGTTCCTGACTAGGAGCGAGTGGGAGCCAAGGAGACAGTACAACATTAATAGTATAGTAGCCAGGTGCTCGAACCATCTATGCTAGAAAGCAAGATCATCATCAACCCCTACAACAAACATCTCAGCATGACCTCAATATGTCAGTAGACTTCAAAAGATCATTGCATTTTAAGGTAACCCTGTATAGGGGTTTTGCATGTGAATTAAAAACAATTTTTTATAATCACATATGGGCTGTCCCCCCGTTTACCAACTTGATATTGTACTAGGATTATCATGCCGACATGGTCTACTATGATTCAGATGGAATTTTTATGCCAGCTATCAAAATTGGTTGATGTCATGAAGAACACATGGCACTATCCCTTATTTTGAGACCTGAACATTATTAAATGATTTTTATGAAAATAGATATTTAAATTACACTTATCTTACTCATTTTCAAACTCAAGTGGACCTTACTGGACATGAAAGTATTATATTCCGGCAGTGGCTGCCAAGCCTCATTTCATTATAGCAGCTCCACCAAAAATGGTCAAAAAAATTACAGATACTTAGTGCAACACCACACACCATTTGGGTGCTTTTTGATGTGGGTTCTGTCATGGGTGTTTCCCATGACCACAGACAACCCGTCCTCGGTTCGTTATGAGCCAAAAAAAAATCAGAATACCCTTCCAGTGATTGATTCTTCCACTCCAACGGTTTTGGATAAGAAAATATTCCTTGACAACATATAAAAATTCAGAATTCTCGTCAAGATTTAGCTTTAACGTTTTAAAAAACCATCGCGACGTCTGAACTTTGGATTTCTTGGTCGCCCTCCCCTTGTTACTGTTAATATTGAACATCTTTTATTTCTTCTAGCTGGACCCAACATCTTGAAATCAAAAACAGGGTGATACGTTACTCTGGGCTGAGACACCGGTATGCAAGCCAGTTACCAAGAATTGCTGCAGCCAATATTACGCTACAGAACAGTAAGTTTGGCAGATAAGGATAAAGGAAAGATGTTTTTTATATATTGTCCTCCAATACTTGATCCTTGCCTAATGGACGGTAACCTTTAGTTCCATGAAGCAAACAGATGGATATTGCACCGCTTTCATTTAAAGTATTGGCTACACAATCCCAGATTGCAGGGCTGGTGCTTTTCAGTTGATATTGAAAATTTAACCACCACCTCCTCCACCTCAACCCCCAACCTCCTCACCTCAACCACCACCTCTACCACCTACCAACCCCAACTACGTCCTCTTCTCTTCCTCCTCTTCTCCTTCCCCTCTTCCTCCCCTTCTCTTCCTTCTTCCTCATTACTCCTCTTCCTTTCCTTTTGCCCACTTCTTTCTCGGAAAGGTGCTTCCCTTCTCTTTCTTCTTCCTCTCCTTCCCTTTCCTCTTCCTTCCTTCCTCTTTCCTCTTCCGCTCCTTCCTCTTTCTCGTCTCTCTTCCTCTTTCTTTCTCTTCCGCCTTTCTTCCTCCTCTTCCCTCTCCTTCTCTTCCCCTCCTCCTCTTTCCTTCCTTCTCCTCTTCCTTATCCTCTTCCTCTCCTTCTTATTCCTCTTCTCCCTCACCTCCTCCCCTCTTCCTCTGTTTCCTCCTCTTCTCTTCTCTTCCTCCTCTTCATCCTCTTCCTCTTCATCCTCCTCTTTATCTCTTCCTTCTCCCTTAGAATCTCCTCTGGAAACAGCAAGTTTGTTTTTTTAGGCAAAAGAATAATTTTAATGTTTTAGATCTAATCCATCCCTAAAGTCAGGCCACCACACATAATTTGGTGGGTAAATCATAAGGACCATGGGAAAATTACAACACATATTGAAAGAAACCGGTGGAAAAGTGGAAGTTAGAAACCCTTGAATGGTTCGAAATTTGGAGGTACCCAGATTTTTTCTTGTCAGATGTCTAATTAAATCATGCTATCAACACTGTTTAAATTTGCATTTGGTGACATGTTCAGCCAACTTCAAATTTCAGCGGGCATTGAAATATGAAATTTTACTGGTTTGGTTTATTGTTTTGCTTCTTTTTTAGGCTGGATGGTGTAAGAGAGCGATTCCAAGAGACGACGGACCAATGTGAAGCAGCTCGCAAACGTGCAAGAAAAGCCAAACCAACTTTGAGATCATAACGTAGGAACCGAGTTGAGAGATCCAACAGTGCTTTGATCTGTTTCCAACTAGAATCGATGAAATTTACAATGTAAAATTGAACTATAACTCTCTGCCAGAATTTTCAGAGCTAGTTACCATGCGCCGAGCGTGATGTGCGTCCAAACCGGAAGTGAGTGCCGTTGGTCTAATCGAATAGGTTGGCCTCCCCATTGGTAATCGCGCATGAGGCTAACCCCCCAGACTTTCCGCCCCTTTTGTGTCCGATATTACAGCGTGCACGTTGCTCACCTCTGAACAATCCCTGGCGCAACTTTTAAATTAACCCTTATAGTTTGAAACTTTTTACCACACTTTTCAAAGTTTAATCTGCTACAAAGCCCTGTACTGAAGCCCCAATTTTCCCGCTTAAAATGGCAAATTCCGCTTTTTTCCGCTTGTAAATGTCCCGAAAAGGCATTTTTCCGCATTTTCGCTATTGCCTTGAAGTTGTATTGCGACCTTCTAACTCCTACCACAAAAGCTACAGTAACCTGGCAAAATCGCGATCGATGACCCGCTAATATGCAGTACATAAATCATTGCTTATTGTACAGAAGCTTTTACTCGGTGCATGATTCCGGTTACGCGCGGCACTTTTAAAGGCATAATTTCAATTGTTAATTACAAAATCGGCCTTGACACCCGAGTAAACACGATCCAGTGAGTCAGTGTCACTGGGTAAAATTCCTCACCGTACAACCGTGGTCTTACGTATTGGAAAAATACCGACGATCTATTTTTAGCGTTCGACTGCGCAAAGCACATTCCTTGCAGCATTGCGTCATTTAATTTCCGAAGCAAATGGAGTCGGGCCTCGTGATAGCAATGTACAGTCAAAGACGATCGCGATGCAAGCTTGTAAGTCCCATCGTCTTGATATACTTTCCGATGTCTCTCAAATTCCTAAACCAGGCGGGATTTTTGGAGATTGATAGTGGTCCTGGCATACTACAACATTGCTCATTTTGTTATAATTTATAAGCCAATTGTTATATTCTTATAATTTTACTTAGGGAAAGTGAAGTATTTTTTTACTTTTTTGACATTTTTTCCTCTTCTTCTCAAAATTGATTTTTCCGCATTTAACCTCAAACTTCCGCGAATTTCGCGGATTTCCGCAACGCGTTAAAAACTTGGGGCTTTATGTACTGTGGCTTAACATAATTTGAGGTGTGTTACATGTTATACACAAATCTAGTTGCATTATTTATTTCACTCAATGGTTATGTAGAATCTTTTTGGAAATATTTATGGCCAGTTTTGTTGACCACCTCAAAGTGTATTTAGTGTTTTTCATGTTCACATTTTAACCATACTGGGGGCATTAACTTAAGAACTAGGTTTTCAAGTGTATGGATGTACTCTACAATCCATTTAATTAGCACAATATGTTGTGTTCAAGTTGAACCATGTTCATTAGCAGGATATTTTATATTGAATTTCCGATTGTAGGATGGAAGAATGGATACATCCCATATAGGTACATGGTCAATGGGGGTATGAAAACCTAGAATGTTTCTGGAAAGCCAACTTACCCAGCAGGGCAATTTTAAGAGTATATTTTTTATGTTTGTAGCATAAAACAGGCTGAATCATGGAAGGTTGCTTTATGAAACTTAGAGGTGTTAAACTTGATGTTTGGGTAACAGTTGTTTTTTTTCCTTGAAACAGAACGGAACAGGATATGGGATGGGACTTGGCAAATTTGGCCCGATGGGGTTCTCTAATCCCTATCCCCCTAAAAAATAAGAAAAAAGTATTGGCCTGAATGTTGGGGTAGTCATTGAGCCATTTTACACATAACACCTATGGTTGAAGTGGCTATGTAAATTGTTTGTAAATACATGGGATACTACAATTCCTATGTAATGGCCACAAAAAAAAATTGTGCGTTTCTTTTTCTTACATACTTGGTTCCCCATCCATTTCTCTTTCAGGCCCTTTCAAGGAACCAGAGTGCCCAGGCTTTCCTTGGTCCAGAGAACCCGAATGAGCCCTACCTGTATGGTATTAATTACAACTGTGTGGCTCCTGGTAAGAGATTCAGCCCTATGGATAACTTGTCTGGTGGAGAGAAACTTGTGGCTGCTTGGCTCTGCTCTTTTCTAGAACACAGGTGAATACACATAAGTTTAATGCATGTAGGTAATTGGAGACCTCCTCTGAACGACTTATACATCCTTTGATTGTTTATTCAATTGTAAAGTGATCCAAATATCAGCTCACACAAATCCATACACTGAAACTACTGATTTCCTTTACACCAATGTTGACTGAAACATGCATTTCCCTTCTGAGAAGTGGAATGCCCCAAAATAACCTATTTTAACGCACCCCTAAAGAGGAAATAAGGGTCTCGACCAGTGACCCCAGGTGACACCCTGTCGACCATAGCTCTCCTCAATTCCGTTTTGGCAGCCTTACCAAACTGACGCGTGTTACCGCAGTTCTGTCATAGCAGCCAAATAACGGTTAGTGGTGTTTTGATACTGGACTAGTTTTGTCTCATACGGAATACTCCTACTACTATACCATAAACTAATCGTGGATATATTACTGGCTGATATACTGGATTTTAGCGCTCAATCGGACGGAATAAACTGACTTTTACAACACCGTTGGAGAGCTCTTATTATGTATCCTTTTTTTGCCGCGATATCGGTCATGTTATCTGTGTAGCGGTAAAAAAAGGTAAACAAAGTCAGCCGCTTTTGTCCTTCAGATCCTCGTTGGCGAGGGTGGAGTTTTCTCCTCCTCCGGAAGCCTCTGATGCCTTGAACCCGTCCTAGCCCCCTCGCTAGTGACTCGCAAACGGGGCTTCAAATTCTTTGGCCTACGCGAGAACGCCTGCTTCACTCTGCACGACCTGAAGCTCCGATCCTTGCATCAGAGGTCTCTAATACCAAGCCCGAGTCGCGGACGTCCCTCTTCGAGGTTCCGTCGGTTATCACTGCTTTCCTCACGGAACGCGTGGAATCGGAGCAGGCTCAAGAGGTCTCAGGCGAAGATCTCCTCCGGGAGTCTTCGCAAAAAGAAAAGAAAGCGCCTCGCGCTCCTCTTCTTTCAGCCTTCCGCCAAGCAGGCGAAGTCGACTACGCCTCAGCAACCCAAGAGCCCGCAGCCCCGGCTACTTCTTCTTCTCTTCGCTCTGCTCATGGAAGTCCGGGGCCAAGCCTAAGGCTCGTCCCCCTCCCAAAAGCAAGGCGTCTGGAAGGGAAGAAGCCTTCGTCCTGAGGGACGGCGGCCGCGGGGTTCATTTATCTTGAATTTGCTGAAAGCATCATTTTCAAATCGGTTAGGTATAGACCGAGCTACAGCGTTGAATCAGTAGTCGGTGTTTGTGCTCGGTCCCACGGATCCACATTAAAATGAACGGCGTTCAGTGAGGAAATCATGTCCAGAAGAAAATCGGGCTATTTATTGACTGAAAAATAAATGGACGCTATTTTAAACCCACAAAATGCAGCCAAATTTACCCTACATGCCCTCTTAACGTTTCGACGTCCTCATCACTCAAACAATCAAATTTAAAAATAAAGTAGTTGAGGACTTTTTTTGGGGGGGAATGACTCATAGCAATATGAAGGAACAGACATTGGTGACACCTTTTGAGTTTAAGTAGTGTTTGTATTTGTATGGCCAAAATTTATGCCACATCTTGAAAAAGGGTTACAAATAAAACTTAACATTATCACTGGCTTTTTGACACCTTTAAAATACTCATTTATTTTACATAAACTTGACAATACCCTTATCATTTTTGGGGGTCATTTGCTTAGTTGGGGCCTCCGTGCATTCAAATGGGAAAATCCGTGGATAGGGGGAAAACTGAACTACTTGATTCAAAAACTGTAGCTCGACCTATACTCAACCGCTGGAATTACTTTGCAGCAAATTAAAGATAATGAAATAGCTTTCCCGATGATACCATATTATGTTAATTTTGTTATTTACAAATTCAAAATGGCCGGAATGCAATATGGTTCAAGTTTTTTTTGACTCACCCGTAGAGGGGGGGGAATGTTTAATGCAACACCCTCCTGCCAGGAAGACTCCCACCCTTGACCTTAATTGCTGGGTCTTAGACTATTTAGTGAAGTTGGGCCCCCTTCGAACCAATGGCTGAGGCATCACTACAAGCCTTGGTGCCGCCTATTACGACGGTCTTCCCTGGTCGCAGGTCTCGCCTCTGGGAAGACGATGCTCGGAGATTAAGAATATCTCGAGGTCGCGTCAGAAGTCTCTCGGGACAGGGTCCAGTTGTCTTTAGCCCGGATTTTGGCTGGCAAAGAACGAGCCATCCTCATTCCGACACCACATTTCTTACACCCGATTGCATGTCACTCTTCGGTGCGGAAGATCGCCTGTGTGTCCCGTTCGGGCCCTTGAGTCCTATAAACTGAAAACTAGTCCGTCAGGGCTCGAACGACTCGTTGTTTCTTACATACAACAACGCTTCCTCCCACGTCCCGCGGCGAAACGACAATTGCTAGCTGATTAGCTCTGGTAATTAATGACTCCAACGCGGTGATTGGGGCTTCTCAAGCTCGAGCCCACTCAGTCCGTAACTCACGTCGTCCTGGGGCCTATAACCACGAATCGCATTGGCGAAATCTGCGAAAGCTATGTCGTGGAGGGCGCCCACAACGTTTTCGTCGTGTACTACTGCAGAAACGTACAAACTCCCCAAGAGAACGTTGCCAGGGCACTCCTGCAGAAAAACACTAAATTCACGACACTCGACATAAAAAAGCATGACACGGAACGGATGATTCCCTTTACACCAATGTGGACTGAAAAAAACAAAACAGATGATGCTGCCGTCTGAGAAGTGAAAATACCCCAAAATACAGTGAGCAACCCCTAACAAGAGAATGGACTCGACCAGTGACCCCAGGTCACACCTGTCGACCATCCCTCGTCCTTCCTCAATTCCGTTTTGGCCGGCCATACAAACGGACGCGTGGACATCGCAGCGCGGTGATAGCAAGCCAAATTATCTGAGATATTTGATACTGGACTGTTAGTCGTCTCATAACGGAATCCTCCTACTAACTCTACCAAGGGTGGTATTCGGGCTCCGGTCCGAGGGTCTTCCAAGGCGGCCCCGCTGCTTTGGAGCACCTTGAAGTTTGTAGCTTCTCTACTTCATGGCGTGTTAGTAGGGGCTTTTCTCCTCTCGGGAGTTCCGCCTCACCACGCACCGGCCAGCTGGCTCCCTGGTCTAGCCCCCCCCCTAAAAGGGGGGGGGCTTTCCCAGGTGCAGGCTAGCGCGGTCTGGTCTGCCTTTTTCCCTCGGTATTTTGGCGGCGGCGGACATCCCGGTATAAACAATCATGCTGTCCGGCCGCCTCCCTCGGGGGGTGCTTGACTGACTACCAGCTGCCGGCGCTGGCTCGCCTTATTTAGCTCGTTGCTTTATCGTTGCAGGCTAGCATGTCTGTGCTCGGCCCTTTCCCTAGGGGATGGGGCTGCGTCCGTCCGGTATGTTAGTTGGCTATGGTGACGGCCCCGGGTTCTCCTTCGGGCCGATCCATCGCCAGTGTCGACACCCGGCGCTCGTGGTTTAGGAGTTCTCGGACTCAGCGACCGCGCTGCCGTGGCTCCCATCTCGGGGCTTGATACGTCCAGGCCCTGCGGTGGTTTTCCTCTGCGCCCCCCGCTATGGGGCGTCGCGGGTGTCGTTTATGTTCACTGCTCCCCGCGGGCTAGCTCGCTAAGTCCCGCGGTATCAATCTGGCTCGTGCTGCATGCTTCACCCATCCCTTCACGCGGCTCGGAGAGGCGCGCGCCCTTTTCGCTATGTTGGCCCCCGCTCACGCGTGTACCGTGCGCGGTTACTGGGCGGGTTCGTCCGGCGCTAGTTCCCGCTAGGCGGTTCACCGTTACTGCACCCCCCGCATGCTAGCCTGCTACCCGCGGGTTAACTGGCTTTGGTGCTGCGTGCTTCATTTCACCGGGCCTTCAACGGGCTAGGTGGGGCGCGCAGCGCTTCGCTAGTTGACCCCGCCTCACGCGGGGGTTCACGTGTGCGGTTTACTTCCTACTGGTGCGGTTCGTCCGCGCTAGTTTTCCTCTACGGCCCAGCTGCTTCGGCATACTCCCCCGCATGGCTATCCTGCTAGCCCCGCGGGGTTAATCGTCTCGCTTCATGCTCTACCAGGCCTTCATCACCGGCTAGGTGGTGCGGGCGCGCGCTTCGCCAGGTTGGTCCCCCGCTCACGCGGGGTTTCCCGTGTGCGGTTACTGGTGCGGTTTCGGCATCGCTTTGTTCCCGCTACGGTCCGCCGTAACGGTGCAACCCAGTGGTTGTTTCCGTTCTCGGCGCCCTCGTGGGTAGCCTTGCGGGGCTTACCTCCACGGGAGACTCGGTCAGGCCTGCACATGCCTTTCAGGGCGCGCTGCTTGCCCATGCGTAGTCCCGTCGCTATAAGTCTCTCTCTGCGGATTGTATAATAGCTCGTGGCTCCGGGACTTTAGTGGTTGTTCTCCCCGCCTTGCGATAGGGAGGAAAAAGGCGTGGAGTACACTCCCCTTTATTGCGTCTCACCTCTCGGAGGTGATTGGCTTGGGTTGATGGGATTCCCATTCAACCGTATGCCGGGTCTCCTCCCCGTAGGGGTACGCTGCCTGGTGGCCGTTATATATATCCGCCGTCATCGCTTTGATTTTTCCGGGGGGCCGTTTATCCGCCGTTGTTTGCGTGGATTTCCGCTTTCACACCACAGCATCGGTCTCCTCTTAACGGGGGCTGTGCTCGGGTGTTGGTTTGTCCCCTTCCTGGTGTTTTTGACTTCAACTTCGGCGCCTCGACCCTGTCTCCCTTGTGGGGGATGTCGCGCCGCCTTAGGCTCTCGGGCATCCTTCAGGGATGCCTAGGTCGGTGTTTCTCTTGGGTCTACTCAAGTCTGCTCTTTGGCGGGGTTCCCCTACGGGGCGGCCTGGCTTGAGTGGCTTCACCCCGGGGCGGCCTAGCTTGAGTTGCTTCACCCCTGGCTGGCGTGAAAGCCCTCTCATCCTTGTGTGTCCCTGGGTTACCGCTTCCATTCTCTGACGTGCTCTAGCTTCGGTATGCAGGATCCCCTACGGGGGTGCTCCTGCCCTGCCTGGGTGGCTTTACCCGCCTCGGCCTGGCATGGGCTCATCCTGCCGTGCTAGAGCTTGCAGCTCGTCGAGATGCAACCTTAGCTGTTATCACTCGGCTCCCGGCTCCCATGGCTTTCAGCTCTGGGTCGCCGGCGCTTTCCTCCACGTCCGCTCCTTCGTTGGCGGCTGACGGTTGCTGTCCCGGTAGCCTAGCGCCTTCGCGGTGCTAATCCGTGCCCGTTCCCTTTTGCACCATCCGTGGACTTGAGCCTCTGGGTTTCTGCCATTTAGGCGCTGGGCCATGTAGGCCCTTAGCTGTCCCTGGATCTTAGCTCTTGCTGTTAGCTTTACTGCTACCTAGCGTCCGCTGTCCCTGGGAGCTGGACTCTAGCTATATGCAGCTTCGCTGCTCCTCCCTTGGGGATCAGCGGGGCCTAGCGCCGCTTACGAGTCGGGCCTAGTGACAGTTGCCGCTGGCGTTAGTCTCTGTTTCCCCCTTGGGGTCCTATACCATGTTTCTAGCCTTGGCTTGATACTGGTCTTTGGGTCTTTAGCCCCTGGCTCCCTCGGGGGTCGTTGCCTATAGCCTTGGCGGTCTTCTGACTTCGCTTTGGCCTAGGCCTGGGGCTCTCACTCATCGTTTAGCTTTGCTTCGCGACTTAGACCCTTTCGTCTCCATTCTGGGTAGCTGGCCCTGGTTCTTCCCTCGCAGCTTGGCTGGGCCCTTGTCGGCCCTTGGCCTAGGGCTAATGCCCTGCTGCTTGTGTATTACCTTGGCCCCCCTTCGGTTAATGATGCCTATGCCTATGCTGGTCAAGCGTGGCCCCTCCAGGGGCTTCATCACTGGGCCGGCTCAGGCCTGGGTAGGGCTCTATTCCTTCTCCCTTGCCTTGTTAAAACAACCCCGTATGGGGAACCTGCTCATTGCGCCTTGGCTGTTTCTTCCCTTCCTTGCCCTCCATCCTCACTCATGTGCGGGCGCGAGACCTCTGCCTACCTGCCGGCTTGTGCCCTCGGGGCCTAGCCTGCTCTTGCCGGTCTCGGCTTTGGTCATTCATCGTTGACGCTGATGCTCGGGTTCCCTCATTGGGCTTTGGCTCCCACCCAGGTGGATGCCTCGCCCCCTCTGGCTCTGTGCGTCCTGTGCGCTGGTGGTTTGGCTCTGCTGCCTAACCTTACCGCGCTCCCCGGCCTAACCTCCCTAGCCCTGGAGGTGGTCTTTTTCGACTTCGCCTGGACTCCGCTACTGGTTGGGTCGGTGTCTTGACTGTTGGTCCCTTCTCCCGTTTGTTCGGGAGTTATGGGCTGCTTTGACCGTTCTCTCGCACATTCTTGTCTCCCAGCTGACTCCTGTCCGCTGTCTCCCTCGGGGGGCACCTGGACACGGGTTTTTGGGTCGGCTAGACATGCCCTTCTTTGGGGCTCGTCATAAGAACGGGCTTTGCGTTGGGCCTTGTCCGGCCTAGCGTTGGGGCTCATCCAGGCCTAGCGTTGGGCCTCGTCCGGGCCTAGCGTGGTTCCCGGGCTTCCGGCCCGGGGTGTGCTCCCATTCGTCGGGGTCCGTCTTAGGGGGTTTCCCCTCCTCTCCAGCGGTTTTCAGCTTCCGTTGTTCGATCTCTTCACTGCGGGTTTTCTTTGCCACGCCGTCTGTCCCAACTGTGCTCTGCCTAAGGGATTCCCCCCGACGGGGTACTCCCTTGTTTGGTGGGTTCTCGACTCGCCCCTCCTCTGGCGGCTCTCACAGTTGTTCCTGGCAGTTGGCTTGGGTCCTTGTCTTCCCGGCCTTGTGCGACTGGATGTTGCTTTCCCTTAGTACCCTCCGGGGTCATGGGGCAACGTTCGGTGGCTCTGCCTCCTGTCTTTACGACCTGGGAGCTGTTGACATGGTGGTCTGCCCTCTTCCGACTGGGGATTTTTATCCCCTCTTGAGCTCTGGACTGATCTTTTTAGGAGTCGGTTTGGGAGCTCTCGCTCCCGGGCGGTAATGTCCCTCTCTGGGGCGTAAACCCCCGTTGTGATTCATTCTTCCATGTCTGACGTCTCTAGTTTGGTTGTCGAGTTGATTACTCCCTTTTTTCTCTCGAGCCGTTGGTGATCATTATTCGGTATCTCGCCCGTCGGGTAGCACCATCTCCGGTGGCTCTCTTCATTCTCTTCTCCTCGGGAGATTTTTGGGTCGAACCGCGTGCTGTCCACGGGCCGCCTTGGTGGTATCCTTTTGGCCCGTGAGCCGTGTTTTTGGCTAAGTGGCCTTCTGTTTGCCTCCTCGTAACCGTTTTTGTCGTTTTGTCCAGAAGTTCCGCTTGGTTAGGTTCATTCTGTCCTTCTACGACTTTGTCACCTGCTCTCTACTGACAGTCACCACTGGTTATGCTTCTGCTCGGTTTTCCCCGAGCAGTTTAGTGAGCTCTCGACGCGGGTCGCCTCTCGGGGCTTCGACTCCTGTTTCTTCTGCAGACTAGCTCTGGGTTTCTCCCCTCTGGTAGACTTCTCGGTGGTTTACCCACTTTGTCTACTTTTTGGGCCAGTTTTGACTCGCCCGATCTGAGGGAATGCTAGTTTATTATTAATCTATCATTTGACTTCTCTGCGGTGCCGGAGTGCTGGTGCCGTCGGCTCCCGTTTTCCGTAGGCTGCCTCGGTCCGCCTTCCTCGGTGGTCTGTCTACTTCTAGTCGAGGCCTGAATCGTCCTCTCCTGGCTGCGACAGCCCTGATGTGGGATTTTTCGCTTATTTGAGGGCCTTTGTTAGCTGTCTCCGAACGTCCGTTGTTTGGATCTGCGGTCGCAGCTCAGCCTCCCACAGTTAGGTTGTGGGGTTGGGTCGTCCTTCGGTGATGTTGGCTCGTTCCATGACTCCTGTAAGGCGTCTTTCCCTGACCCGAACGCTCGCTCTCCCTCTTGGGATCTGAGTTTTGTCGGCGTGTGGTCCCTTGGCGTAGCCCCAATTTTCCTTTGGGTACGGCGTCGCTCTAGTCCTCGCCTTTTACTCCTTTCGGGTCCCCTTTCCCGGCTAATTATCTCGGAGAATTTCTTCTCCTTGTTGCTCTTCTTCCGGTCAGGTTGGACTTATCTCTGATCTCTCTGCCTCATTCATCCCCTCTCAACCTTTATCTTCCCCCGGGTCTCTCCCCTTTGGGGCATCTGTGGTGTTCGGTCGGTCCCCCTCATCAGGGGCCCGCCCTCCTTGGTTTTTTTTGGATCTGCTGCCTTTGCCGCGGAGTTATTCTGGCCTCTTTTTCTAGACTACCTAACGTCGCATTCCAGTCTCCTTTCCAGATTGGCGTCCTTTCGGCCTATTCCTGAGGCTTGGTTTTTTTTTTTCTTCTGCGGATTCTCGGCTCTGGCTCTCCTCCAAAAAAACTTTGGCTCGGTCATTTAAACCCACACATTATAAGTCTGAGGTCCTTTTTCTCACCCCTGGTGTACTCCACTGTCTAGTGAGGTTAGGGCTTCCTGACTTTTGGGGGAAAAATCTAGATCCATATGTTTTGTGCTCTGGCGTTTTTGAGTCAGCCTTTGGAACTGGCATCCTATCGCCTCTCTCTGAGATATCATGCTCCACCTCCGACTGAGTGGCTAGTCCTTGTGTGGATGACAATATCATTCAACCGGTGGTTACTGCATATGTTTCAGTCAACATGGTTGGTAAAGGAAATCAGTTCAGTGTATGATTATTTTCAAAACACATTTGTTTTTAAATCTCTAACTGAACCTGATTTCCCTTTCCAATTTTGACTTCTTTCCCGCGCCATGCCAGCCCCACAGCATATAATTGGGAGTGTGCGTCAGTGTGGCTATGGGCCAAAACGGATTGGGGAAAGGGAGGTCGAGGGGGTGTGACCTGGGGTCAATTGTCGAAGTCCTTCTCTCTCTTTTTAGGGGTGCTAAACTGGTATTTTTGGGGCCTTTCACTTCTCAGAAGGAAAATGCATAGGTTTCAGTCAACATTGGAAAGGAAATCAGGCTTCAGTTAGATGATTTATACACACATAATTGGTTTTTGAATAGTTCCCTCCCAACCGGTTTGCCGACTATGACGCTCCGCCCCGGAGTATTCCGTTGTCAGGTGAGCATCATTTTCGCCCGATTTTTATGTTAATGCCTTAGGCCCTTACATTGTTTACTCTTATGTTTATTAGTGCAGGTCTCGCCTTGGCTGCATTCTGTTGACGCTCTGAATATCATCTCCACCACCTCCTACTGAGTGAGTCAGTCTGGTGTTTGATTGAAATAATTCATTCAACGGGGTTAATGCATATGTTTCAGCACTTGTGTAAAAGGAATCATTTCAGTGTAATTGATTTATTCAAAACCCATTATGTTTTAGAAATCATCTAACTGAAAGCCTGAGTTCCTTCTCAATTTGACTTCCCACTTCCAGCCCGCCCACAGCCTGATATATACGCGCGTCCGTTTGGCTTGACCAAAACAGATTGAGGAAGAGCTCTGGTCGACAGGTTTGACCTGGGGTCACTTGTCGAGACCATTTCATCTTTTAGGGGTGGCTAAATGGTATTTTGTTGGCATTCCACTTCTCAAGAATGGAAATGCATATGTGTCAGTCAACATTGAAAGGAAATCAAGGCTTCAGTTAGATGAATTATAAACATATGTGTTCTGAAATAAACACCTGTGGCATACTCACTGAAATTGTGGAAATAAATTGTTTGCAGCGCAGCTATAGCAGGAACACCAAAATTGTTATACTTGGTGTGACAGGCCAAAAAAAAAAGGGGAGTACTAGGTATTCCATTTTTCAGGCCTTTCCACCAATGTAAATGCAAGGCTAATCATATTGAGTACATAACTACTGGCTAATGTTCTGAATTGTTAAGATTGTCATTTTAATCATAGTTACATTAATAATTCCAAATATGGGTTCAGAGAAATATTTGCCCTTCTTAAGATCCGATTGAAAGTTGCATTCATTTGCACAACAGAATGTTTAAAGAATTTGTGTGTCAGATTAGTTCAGTTTTTCTTGTTATTTTTTTAATTTTTATTTTAGACCTAATTCGTATGTGACAACCTTCCCTATAAAATAGGAGGTGTTCTCACATTGAAAATATGTGAGTGAGAAATTATATTCTCTATGTCTAACCATTTATCAAAAATTTCATTCATTGTTACAACAGCTACCACCCCCCCTTCTTCCTCTTGGATAGATAGATGCTGCCTGACAACACAAACATCCGGGAAGGTTGCAGAATTAGTCAGGGAACAGGCAGAAGGGCACTTCCAGTGTATTGTCATCTCACTCAAAGAGGGAATTCTAAACAGGGGCAGATGCACTTATTGGAATATATACAAGGTGATTAATATGGAAATGTTGATTTCTGTTGCGGGGAATTAAGGTTCTTTGGTAGCAGTAGCAACTCGTTAACACGAACCCGCCTAACCCGTAACTTTGCTTAACAATTTGTTGACACCATTCCCCTTTGAAACCATATACTACTTTGTGTACAAAAACCTTTGCGGTTAACCGATACAAATTAACACAAAGTTCGGCTAACTCGAACCTCTCCCTGCATTCCCAATTGCTGTATCCTTGTTTCTCCACGATGTTTAACACGAACCATGACAAAACAATCTGAATCTGTCACACAAAACTATTTCTCAGAAATTCCCCGATCGCAATCGTAAAAGCCCTGCGCTAAGCTATATTTAGAACAAAGACCCACACTGCCATGGCAACGGAGTTTAACTTCGGATGGAAGACGATGCCCACACACAAAGCAAGCCCCAACTTGCCAAGCAGTCCGATGCCCACGGCCACTGCGTCTTGCCTGGGGCGGTGTTTGTAGTCTAATTCACAGAAATAAAATATTATTTTACGATCAAACTACATGTTACGAATAAAGCACAGATTTAAAGTTTATATTTGTGAGAAGAATATTGAAAAAACAATGTTTATGCAATGGGAATAAAATCTATTTTTTATTTATAAAGATGAAAAGGAAGTCTTAATGATTTTTTTTATTTTAGAAAGTGGCACATGACTGTTAATTGGGTCATCACTCGGGTCAAGCCTTTATCTCGCACGTTTATCTGTAGCCTGTGTTGTACATATTATAATGCATCTGTTGCATGTACTTGTGTTTTATTTAAGATGTTGTTTTTTTAATAAACATTAAACTTTGTAACATATTTTTTTGCTTAAAATGTAGTACTTTCATAACCATTGGAAAATGAAGTAAAGCCATAATTAACGCACTATGGTTCCGTGTTTGGGGTTCACTGATTAAACAAAACGTCCCCCATTTTTCATGAAATTTGTTTTAACAACAAGTTCGGGTAACCCGAAGTTCGGCCGACATTCCCGGCAACTTTCGTGTTAACGATTTGCTACTGTATTAACAAGGCAGTGCAAGACGATTCCTACTATTAGAGGTTTGGAAGGAAATGTGCTTGGCAACTTCCAAGGAGTGTAGAAAACCAAAGTTTTTAAATTTAAATCGGTTTTTGGTGTCCCGCTATGGGGGTGTTTGGGATTCACATCACATTCATATCAATAACTTGCTTTGTGAGGAATTTATTATCAGATTTCGTATAACCACCCGATGGAGGTGTGACATTTTTAAAGCCTACAACCCGACCCTTGACAATAGTACTGGTTACCAGGATACCAGTATCAGGCCCTCAAAGAAAACCTGCCTGATTCTAATGGCATTTACCTAGAGCCCTGCGGGCAAGAGTGTTTTCATCATTCACAAACCCCGAACCCCCCGACTACCACCGTTTTTCCCCGCCCCCGTCCCGACCCGATAATTTAAGGGCAAACCGCCCGACCGTACTGGCTAGCTTTTTTCATGGACCGACCGCCTCCTTTATAGACCAGACCGGGATGCTCACGTCAATTCACCGGTAGAGCCGTCGTCCATTGACACGCGAAGTGGTGACTTTTAATAACACACAAACTTTTCAGATTCAATTGTCGTTTGTGTTCTCCGCGCTACTTGTTTTTGTTTTTCAAAATTGATTACAGATAACTTGCGTCATTGCCATTCTTTGTCAACTTTACCTTTTCCTAAATCCAAAGTATAATAATTGACAAAAATCTTGTTTAAATGTTAGGACTATATCAATGAATGCGAAATGTGATTTTACGGATGACCTATGTTTTTATAATGGAATTAAACAAGCTGCATTGTCGGGAGGGCGCACTATAGTATAGCAAGGTCCAAATGGTTTAGTTTTTTGCAGAAAAATCCTATACATGGGCCCATTTTTTCAATCCAAATCCCTAGACATGGGTCATGTTTTATCTCTCAAATAAAGCCCAATGTTTTTTAAATTTCAAAATCAAACAGATCAGTATGCTACTTTGTCCCGCGACGCAGGAAATTCGCTGTTGCTGTTTTTAGGTTTACACGTCCTAAAAAACCCCCCTGTCCGACGTTGCGCTGGTTCCTTCCCTCGTTTTTATTCTTGTTTTCTTTCAATATTACCAGTAAATGACCAGTTTTCCAGAAACCACGAACATCTGCACCGATATGGAATCGCACTGAATCTGTGTTATAGATATGGGAAAGCGCCGCAGTGTGCATGCTTGTTATGCTATATTATTCAAAGTAATGACCTGCAGAACTCCGCGAATCTAGTACATTAACGAAGCACTTTTGGAATTTTAACTTGAAAGATATTAGAATCCATCACTGAAGTCATGATTGGCTTTACGCAGGAGATTCTTAAGTATGCTGGCATGTGTATGTAGTGTAAAATGGTTTCAGACAAACCATTTTTGTGAAATGGGGCTGAGCCTTCCCCAATTACTGCATATACCCTGGGAGCTGCCACACCCATTTGGTAACACATCTCAGTAACAAAAGGTTTGAGTTATTATATGTAGACAGCCTGATAGGAACCCCCGAACGCAATTCGTAAGTGCTGCAAATGGTGGCCTTAAGAGGGGGCCAAGACAAAGATTGTACAAGGGGCTGCAAAAAAAAGATAAATATAAAAACTACCATTACAATTGCACTGTAATTATCACCATTCCAACAACTGAGTTGTACTCACATGAATCTCTCACACCACACATGCCACCCACTCCTCAAAACCAAACACTCGCATACTCACTCATCCACCAACCAAACACACATGACGAACATACTCATAAAATGTAAACAATGGTGAAAAGTAGTACCAAAAAATATCTAATCGAAATCGTTAATTTTACAGAATCAATATATAATACACTTCAATGAAACGTATTTTTCTCAATTCAAATAATGCGGCACAAATAAAATTTACTTATTGAATAGCCTGGTAAGGTGTGGTATTTGCACTATATTGCCATATCCTGTCAACTCTGTATTTTGTTTTCAACTCGCGCTTATTCTTAATGTCATACTGTGGCAACTTGAACTTTCATGAAACATGAGTTAAAACGATCTGAAAATACGCATATCAGCAAATTTTTTCACAATTCATCCCGCTATTCTAGCTGATGAAAGACAACCTTTGTCAAGCACTGTCATAATCTGTGTAATCAGGCAGGGCCTAAAATAATTTTACAAGCCCGCTTTTGAATGGCTTCAATAGAGAAAGAGTGTTTACAAATTGATTTTTTTTGAAGTTGCAGACTGGGTAGCATCTTCCAACAATGGACCGAACATACGGTTTTCCCCCCCCCATGTAAACTTTGATCAACTCTTGCTTCGGACAAACCAAACTTTTTTTAGAACTGCCCAAGGATGTGTAACCTCTTACTACTCTTAGTATCATGGTGTTAATCTAGTTTCCATTTTCACATCATTTTGGACCCATATCCCAAGCAGTTTCGTTTCAGAAACAACTTCAAGAACATTATCACCAATTTAAATTGAAGGTGCTTGAGGTGGGTTGCGCTTAAACCAGATTTTGCGTTTTTTGGTTTTTGCATTTGTTAGGATTTAGTTTATTTTGATTATGTTCCACAGACCAAGTATACAGATTAGTAACTCATTTTGCAAATAGATGATAATGTACATGTGGAATAGTAGAGGCATTTCCAGACTATATTTAGCACATGATTCATATAGATAGGACAAGATCCTTCTAGAATTGTGTGAGAGGATATATAAAGCCTGGTGAGAGAAGATGAGTGCAGAGTATCAAACATCATTACTCCCAGGAGAGTTTAATACCATCGTGCTCCAAGTTATAAGCCGAGTTTCCCAAGTTGACATTGACAGTAATCACAGTCTAGTACAAATCTTCAATATAGTGGACTTGTCATAGTAGTCTCAAGCTCCAGCAGTTTCGTCCCGATTGTGTATCCGGGTTTCGTTTCCCGTATTTCGTGGCCTCTGAGTTTATCCAGGATAAACAAGCTACAGCACTTTTGGACTTTTATATTTAGTCGCACGTCCCGAGCATCGGAGTCATTAGGAGCTGTTTTCTTCAGTAAGGACAGTCGTCCGTGGACACGTCCCCCTATGAAAGTAAAGTTTTTTGCGCTGGAATATGCGCCAGGACTTGCAGTTCGGCATCTAACAGTATCCTCGCTGCAGCCCCCGCGTCGCGCACACACAGGTCAGTTAAGTCTATAGTTCATTAATTAACACTTTATTAGAGATTTACTTTGATTATTGATCTAATAATGTTTGATGATTGCGATGATTTAAAACACATCAATTAAATAAATACTTTGTTTTTTAAAATTGTATCACTTCCAGTGTAATGTCGAGTTTATTCAGAGTTGAATCCGTAGTTTTGAGGTGGTTTTTGGCCTTGTCAAGTGACCGTACAACAGAAAGAGGAAGATGTACGGATTTGGGGTGGTACCATTTATTTTGTATTTTTGAATAATTCTATTTCTCATGACAGGTAATATCCTATGTTTCATCAACATTGGAAAGTTTTTACTGTGATTTATAAACTTTGTTTTGGTTAAATCCGAT
>JAMKCH010063332.1:0-13529 GCA_023653785.1 Ophioderma brevispina
AAAAAATTCATTGAGGAAGAAATCAGCAAGTCCTGTCCTGTACTTTGCGAAATAGCACTTGCAATACAGCCAATCACCACTTACCTAAAACGATTTGTGTTTATGAGTATTGCATCTTTGTATGGAGTACTTTTTGATATTTAGCCATTCATACAAGTTCCCTGATACCCACACTATTTCATTTTGTTAATGGAAAATATACAATTATAATTAATTTTTATTCTTCATCAGCGAACTTGTGGGTCACTCTGAGCAGGGAAGTGCGAACCCGCCCGCATCGTTTAGGCTGGGTTATTGCACAACACATCCCCCACCAGCAATAATGTGTTAATATAAAACCATGCATAGACTCCCCATACGGCGGTGAAATGTTCTAATTAAGGACTCAGGGCCAAGGACTTAGGAAGAAAGACCACCCTATTTGCCGTTTGCCTGCCACGTACCCTATG
Organism: Ophioderma brevispina; assembly: GCA_023653785.1. NCBI lineage: Eukaryota > Metazoa > Echinodermata > Ophiuroidea > Amphilepidida > Ophiodermatidae > Ophioderma > Ophioderma brevispina. The sequence continues at coordinate 450 of JAMKCH010063332.1, forward strand.
CATCACATGTTCAGCTTCACGTACGTGTTACATACATAGGGCCTACAGCCTATACGGTAATACATCAGTGCGATGCACTTGGTTTTCGGTTGGGTTTTTGAATTGGTTACCTTCTTAAAATGATATAAACATTTAATTCAACTAAATCTTGTGGAGAATTCAACCGCCGCAAGAAATCCAGATCATACCTGGAATCAGTATCAGTTACATTATCATAGCGTAAACATGTTAAATGACATTTATAACTTCAAACCCTTTTTTCACAAACCTAGCAACTCGACATTATTCGAGAATTTTGGTTAGGATACGCAATACCGGAAATTAATTGCCAGCTTAACTCGTTTGCGAAAAGTCGGCAAGCGTGTTTGCGTCCCAACTCGCAATAGTATATATTATCGCAGTGTAGGGGTATTAAAAAATAATCCGAAGTATGCCCACCGCTGTCGCAAGTGAATACCCTCTTTTGTTTTCTATTTATAGGATCGAATATTTATATCTAGAAAACCTAATATTTAAAGTGCCTTCAACTTTTGCAAGGACCCTATAATTCCAGAACGGGTTTTCAACAGTTTCACTTTTGTTTATTATATTTATAGGATCGCATATTTATATCTAGAAAACCTATATATTAAAGTGCCTTCAACTTTCAAGGACACTTATAAATTCCAGAACTGTTTCAACATTTCAAGGTGCCTTAAAACGGTCACGTCGTGTACAATCGTTAGAGAACAGCCACGCTGGCTAGGGTATACATTGTGGCAGCAATGTCCCGTGTATCGAAAACAGCCAACAAGACTTAATATGACAACCAGATAAGGTTTCCTCAGCGTACATCACCAAATTGTTTCTATCAAGACCCTCCAAAATATACCAATATACATAACTAAAAATTCTAAACTTTGCCGTCGAAACCAACAACCAACAACCCCAATTTTCACCATCCTATACCATAAACACTATGCATAGTCAGTATAAATTCCATAATGGGAAACAAGGGCTTTGTCCTCTGCAAAGGGCGATACCCCGATACCAAACTTGCTAAGGTACGGACTTAATATTTGAAGTTTTGCTTTACTAAAGTTAGGCAAATTAATACTTTGGCTGAAAATTCTTTGAGACTTGGTTGCCAAATACCCCCGAGGTATTACATAAATTTTTTTTTTTTACTGAAGCTAATCTCAAGTAAACATAACTTCTTTTGTGTCATCTCTATAATAGTCGGGCGACCCTCATCAGGAAATTTGTTTTACACAAATCACTCAATCAAATGAACGCGCACTGTGTTGACCCAGTCCCTGGTAGCCCTTGGTAGATATGGTAATACGATGACCGTTTTATTTTCGCCCGTATATCCGCTAGCACACATAAACCAATAGCAATTAGTAAGAAAGACGACAAGCATGGTATCCGATGATTTCCAAACTTTACAAAAAGATAGAAAAGGCCACCCAAACTGCCTCCCGCACTACAATTCCGAAAAATAAACCTCGTGCGAAACGCCCAACTACTCCAGAACAATTTGCCGAATTTTGTGGGAAAACTGACATAAAACGCCGACTAGTTTCGCAAATAAGAGCCTGACATATTAAACCACGCCGCTCTCGATGACAATAATCCAGCAATTCAATGAATTGATGGTTCATAAAACCACCAATTAGCAAGTTTTAAAAATTTTAAACGCATTTTGGGGGAAAAAAAAAAGCACAAAAAAAAATTGGAGATGTTTTTTGCCAGTTTTGCCAAAATAGGCGGCATAAACCTTGTGGTTTAAACCGGTTTAACCTGGTTTAACCCGGGCGGTTGAAACCGCTTGGTTTTTACCGTCCAACCCTGTTCAAGAATCATGAAACTGTAAAACCACTAAACACAACTTATGCTAAGCCTAGTTGTCCCTGAAAAAAAAAGTGAATTCGATAATTGGCTTTTCCCTAGTTTAAGGCGCAATAAAGGTCTAAACAACATCTGTTCTACATACACTATCATAGTTGTAAAGCATTAACAGCTAGCTACCAAAAAATAAGGATGCAACCAAATGAGGCAGAACTAGGATTAATCATTCCAAAGGAAAGAAGTCAAAAAATTGGCTTAACATGACAGCCTGGGATAAAAGGTAAAAGGGGACGGACCTGGTACACAGGGAAACAGGTGGCCATCTCTATTTCGAAGCGATTGGCCCGACTCCACCATATATAATTTTGCTGTAGGGGGATTGCCACACATCTACAGCGAGTCTGTAACCTTCCCGACATTGAATAATGCCGGTGGTACCCAGTTATACACTGGGTAAGGAGGAGTAATTAAGGTAAAGTGACCTTGCTCAGACACAACACGTTGGCCGCAGTGGGATCGAACCCAAGACCTTGGTTCTTTGCGGGACGAGAGCGCTAAATCCCTGGGGACCACAAATGCCCTATAAGCCTGGTATTTACCAAGCCCACAGTTCCTGCGGAACAAGTCTGCTATGGACATTCGACTTGACCTAAATGATATTTTCTGATCAGGATTTTTTGGACTAGGCTGTGCAGGGGCGAGGAGAGGGATTGCTGAATTGAAAAATTAACAAGAGCACCAATGGTTGCTGTGAGTCAGCAGGTTATTAATATTGGCCACACCACCTGGGGGCGCAACCATTTTCTGTTGTGCAGATATTAATCTTGAAAAAGGCCCCCACATGAGCAAATAAGTAAGAGACAGTTGGAAGATTAGCACCCCGGTTTACATTTATAGTATTCTTTATTTTCCCTCTCTTTTATTGGACACCACCCCGGGGGGTTCATTTGGACACCACCCCGGGGGTCACCACATTTTCCATTGTGCGTATTAATCGAGAAAAGTTCACACATGAGCAGAAGTAAGAGACGTTTTACGAGTCTAGCCCTGGTGTTTTTTTGGCATTTTTATTTTTAGTTATACAATATAGACTGCTAATGAGGGAGATGGTGAGAAATATTGCACCAGATGATCTTGAGACCAAGGCTACTATTTAGGAGAAGGGCCCGCAGTCTCAAGATCATCAAGGAATGCCCTTTAATCGGCCACATGACCTGTCACCCCAATCTGTGAACACCTATATGGGCCTTGGGTCAGTGGTTTTTCTGAGCACATTTGGTGATTATAGCCATTGATTTGTGAGCACGATAAGGAACTCGATAGATTTTCAAAGAATGCACCTTAAAGGGGGCCCAACGATTTGACCCAACTTGGTGAAATCCTGTTGTGCCTTGGTTCAGCGGTTTTTCTGAACCAAGTATAGAGATTATAGCAATTGATTGTGGCACCAAAAAAGGAATTTATAGATTTTCAAGAATGCCCTTATGGCTCATGGGACCTTTGACCCAAAAACTGTGGAACACCCCATGGATCTTGGGTCAACAGTTCATCTGAACCAATCTAGTGATTATAGCAATTGATTTAATTGTGGCACAAGAAGGAATTTATCGATATTCAAAGAATGCACTTTAATTGGTCCACACGGACCTTGACCCAAATAGTGTGAACACCCCATATGGACTTGGGTCAGCGGTTCTTTCTAAACCAAGTCTGTGATTATAAACAATTGAGTGTGCACAAGAAGAATTTAGCGAATTTCAAAATGACTGCCCCTTTAATTGGCCCACAATGACATTTGACCAAATCGTGAAACACCCCATAAGGACTTGGGTCAGCAGTTCTTAAAACCAAGTTCTAGAGTTATCAATTGATTTGTAGCACACGAAGGGAATTTATAGATTTTCAAAGAATGACCCTTTAACGGCCCACGTGACCTTTGACCCAATCTGTGAACACCCCACAGGGGCCTTGGGTTCAGCGTTTCTGACCAAGTCTAGTGAGTATGCATTATTTGTGGAACAAGAAGGAATTTATAGATTTTCAAAGAACTGCCCCTTTAATCGGCCCACATGACTTTTACCAAATCTGTGAACACCCAATGGACCTTGGGTCAGCAGTTCTTATAACAAGTCTACTTGATTTTATACCAATTGATTTGTGGCACAAGAAGGAGGAATTTATAGATTTCAAGACTGCCCCTTTAATCGGCCCAATTGACCTTTAACCCAAATTCGTGTAAAACCCCATAGGGACTTGGGTCACCGGTTCTTCTAACCAAGTCTAGTGATTGATTATAGCAAATGATTTTGTAGCACAAAGAAGGAATTTATAGATTTTCAAAGAATGCCCCTTTAATTGGCCCCACATGACCTTTGACCCAAAAGTGAAAACCCCATATGGGACCTTGGTCAGCGGTTCTTCATACCACAGGTTAAGTGATATAAACAATTGATTTTTGTGGCACAAGAAGGAATTTATAGATTTTTTAAAGAATGCCCCTTTAATTGGCCACGTGACCTTTGACCCAATCGGTAACAACCCACATGGGGCCTTGGGTCAATGATATTCTGACTGATTTTCGCTGCAACAGGCCCAAAGCGTTTGGCAACAGATGATTATGGCAAGTAAGTGTTAACAGATAGATAGATAGATTAGATAGCTAGGAGGTCAACACTTGCCATAACCAATAGCGCTGCATCACTACGTATGCTGAGTACAAAACAAAGTAGTTGAGTAATAATAAAGCTGAAACTAGGATTAATAATCACAATGAATATAAGTTTAAGCATTGGATTTTGCATGAACGCCCTTGAATTAAGCGCAATACTGCGACGTCAAAGTCTGGCATGGATTATTACATAGGGATATGGCCACAGCAATATCGAATTATTGGCACGAGTAACATCAGTCAGTGCTCTTAGAATCGTTCATTAGTTGCCATTGTCAACGGCACTCTAAAAGTTATGATTGTACAAGGACCCCGAAGGAGATGACGTTAATACCCGATTCACCATCTTCAAGACAGAGAATATAATTTCTGATACTTCCTAAAAATTCCATTGGACTCATTTTCATTTCCTCTAAAAGAACGAGTGAGGGATTCTGTCTCTTGGTTCTTATATGGTCCCTATGAAAGGACCGGACGGAATAAAGGAGATGGATGATTCATTATTGGGTTAACGAATGAATCGTGCTAATGACGACCCTTACAAATCCATCTATACATAAACCAGAATACGCTGAGCATCGATTAAGCCACATGCTGAGAATTACTTGCCAATGTTGATTTTTGCTTGCTGCTTGGGTTCACTGCCCTGTAAAATATTACCCCTGATCACACCCTACATTAACAAGCATTTAGATTGATTTTGCAAACCGTTAAAAGGGAGCTTCTAATTTGCCATTAAGAATGTTGCTTGATTGGCTAAAATAAATCAACTAAAGTTTATGTGACCAATAAACATGAAGTACTCAACAAGGTTAAAGGTTCTTCTCAGCTACTAATAAAAACTGCTGGAAGTAACAAAAGCACAGCGCATTCATTCTGTCAACCCGTATTTAGTCTCCGGCAGATACTTGCATTAATTTGATACAGTACCGTGACCTGAATGATATTTGCAGATCGGGATTTGACTCAAGCTCTGAAGGGGGAGGGGGAGGAGTTTGCTGAATTTGTCAAGTATACATGGCAACTGGTACGAACATTATTTTTGTTAATCGCGGAACATCTGCTACAACATACTCATAACAGTCATTAAAAAGGTGAATGTGTTTTTCCTACCAGGAATAACAATTGGTGCATTAACGTATTTCATTAGTCATTTGTCATCAACCAATTGTTTTGTTTCTCTCTCATTATAAACCAGAGATGTGAGTACATAAATTGCAATGATATTTCCTCTCATTGGCAAATTCCTTGGGCAATTATACTGAAGATCTTCAACACCCTTGAGAAAGTTTAGGTTTTAAACCATGAGGGAGTATGTTTTACAAATGGAATAATCTTCTCAAATACTGTGTCTAGGAAAATATGCCTCACTTAATATTTTTGGGTCAAGATTACTTTCATAATTTTTTTTTCCATAAAAATAATGTTTGTCATATTTGAATCTGAAGGGTTACAAAAATATGCTTAAAAATAATGATTTTTTGAAGATTTTTAATCCAAAATTGACTTTAAAAACTAACATTTTTAATGAAAACAGAAATGTTGTATTTAACCCAAAATCAGCTGAGATGAAATTTTTAGGTCCATTGTTAGCATAAAATTATTATCTTGCATATTTTGTTTTCCCCTTTTCTGTGAAATACAGATGACTGCATTGGCGTATGCCGGCTTATGTGTTCTATTATCATGAATGCAATATTAATTTTACGAGCAGGTGTTTTTTTTTTAATAATTAATTGAGGAATATGTGTGTGTGTTTGCTTTGGGTCAGTTTCCATGTTTGATGAGTTCCAAAAGGGATGACAGTATCAATGAGTAACCAAAAATATACAAAAAAAAAAAAATAAATGATGATGAATATTATGATGATGAAAACTCCCAAAAGCACTCATTACACACAAGACCAATGTCTAGTATTGACAGACCAAGCAGTAAAGGACTTTCCTATCTACTTCAACAAACAGTCCCTTTCCCGTTACTTTAGGATATGACAGCGACGGTTACAGGCAATAACACATCCTGTATCTACAACATTCCATCTGTGATGTCATGCTCATGATGTGCATTTAATTATACTCATAAACGGTAAGGAATTTCTCTTCACATGGGTTATTGATGAAATTAAGTTTTGGGTCAGGTTTTTCAACAAGGACAAAATAACGCAGCCTGACAAATTTCAGAAGAAAATATGAAATTTCTTCAATTGCTCGCAAATGATAGTCTAAGCCATTTGAAGAATAGAGACAGATTTACACATAAAAATAAACCTACCAAAAAGCAGAGAGGGACATTAATAATCGGCTAAAGACATCCAGGTAATTTGTAGCTAACTTAGGTTTGCCTGAATTTAATCAACAAACGCGTGTCTATCAAATGAATATCATAGACTCGTACCAGTTATATTAAACCACTACGGGCACAGAATGGTCAACAGGTGCAGCTCATGAGAATCAACTCTGGATTGTGTTTTTGTGTACACGCCATTTCTGCTTCGTCTGCTGAATAATGTCGGCGGCGACTTTAATCATAAAATCGTCTGTTTACCCTTAGCGCGCTGATTTTGGTTAATAATTTAGGTGAGGGCTAATGTATAAAGCTTATAACCATGAAAAATATCAATTTTTGAAAATATCTAAAGGGCGCACTATTATCAAATGTGATGTGCCAGTGTCTCTTAATACGTAGTTACAATTTTTTAAAGGTGGATAGTGATTGACACACACTGCCCCCCCCTCCACCACTTTACCCCATCAAATTAAAGATTTTGGCATCTCATAAGGAACTTCATATTTTCATGATTACCCAGTGAAATTAAGGGCCCGAGATGTCCTTTGAAGTTATAAATAAAAAATGTAAAAGGGAAACAAAATTTTAGGAAAATTACATTGCAACAAAAATTAATTCTCAGTAGTGTTACCTGTTAATAGCTCTATAATTGTATTATTTAGTTTTAAAAGCACAAGATATCACCTTGTCTCAAAAGCAGTACTGGAATTGAAGAGACAAAAACTGCCCCTAACATCGCTATGTTCCTCTTTAAAACCCAATTAAGAAACAATATTTTACAGAGCGCATAAAGTCCTTATGCAATGACACAATATAGCAAACTGTTCATGCTCACTTAGCTACATCTCTTATACGATCAGGTCACAAAGAATCAATCATCATCCACGGCATCGATTGATTGCAAAATCGTATCGGCATTATTGGGATTGAGTTGTGTTTCATTAAGTTTGAACAAGCGAGCAGTTAGTTGCTGTCAAAAAATAAATAATACTGCTGACATTGCGTTGCTCGTTCACTGGGGAAATATAACAATGACTGCATGTAAATGTGACATCAAGTTTCTGTAGTGACTTAACGGATCTTACAGTTAGTATAGTGAGGATATGCCTGAACCACGGCTGTGATTTCTACAGGGAAATGTGGCGACAATATGCTAGTAACTAATTCCATGACTCCTCAGAAAATCAATTTCCAATCAATGGAGCGATTAGCATATTAGCGATGTAATTTCCACAATCTTGTAGCATCCCCAAGATCTTTATGTATTCAGAAGTGCTATACATTGGTCATTTTCAAAGGAGACTATGAACATTTACAAGTTAAAAAGCCTAATTCAGATTCAGGTTTTAAATTAGTAAAAAACAGGGAAACAAACCCTAATTCTGGTTAAACTGGATTTGTTTAAATCACATTATTCTGTATTTATGGGTTGAAGAAATGCATCTAACTGTAATTGTAGGTCAAATTCTGCTAATGACCAACTTAAATTCGTTTACATTTCAGAAAACTCGACACATGATCTTTCTGACTTTCTCAAAGCATCCTTTAATAAATTCATACTGTAAATTATAACTTGTATAAAAAATAAAACACAACTCTCTATATTGCCCTACCCTTCCTTTCTCCTACCTCCTTTCTATCCATGCAATAGTCTTAACACTCCCATCTCTGCCCTTTCCTCTTCCCTCGCTCCCTCCCCTAACCCATCTCCCTCCCTATTCCCATTTTTTAAACTATAAATCAGATATCAGGATTAGTGCAAGCTGTAATGGATTCACTCATTTTCTTGCTCTTCATTTTTTTCTTCATTTAAAGAAAAATGTTGTCGCCAACCATCTCAAATCCAGAATCTGCCTAGGGATGCATTAAGATTCATTTCCGTAATGGCATAATGACCGTGAAGTTAATTCGTATAATCAATATTGATGGTACCGTGAAGTGTTAAGATTCTGCAAGGGAAAAAAAGGAGCAGTAATACCACTGGTACGTGTCATCAGCGAAATATCAATTTCAATAATGGCACGAGCGGAGTGTACTGTAACTAATCATAATAATCAATACCCGCAGAACTGAAAGGCATCGAGATTCTACCGGAGACAACGCACAGGGCGAGGATGGTAAGGACTTGCAGCTAAGCATTTATACCGATAAATGCCACTTCTGTGAATGTTAATGTATCCAATTCATTGTTAACATAGCCAGTATGATAAGTCCCATTTCATTACTGTCACTGTGTCTAGAGCACAGCATTTTGAACAATTTGGAACAATTCACACAGAAAAGCGTCTTGTTTGACATCAATTGGTAAAAATATACGGATAATTTATATCAGCATTTCAAAAATGAGTCAATGAATTCAGTCTTACACTTACAGCAAGTTGTCCCTATGTACTTGGACAATACAACTCGCCAAAACAAACCACACATCTTGTATAAAGACACTCTGCTACCGAAGGATCACTGCACGACAATGCCTCAACATTCAGGGAAGAAAGAAGCCCTATCGTCTAACTTTAGACCAGGGGTTCTCAATTATTTTAGCTGAAGGGCCAAAGAATGTTGAACATATTTGAAAGTTCCCTACTTGAGGGCCAAATACACCTGAATTTCTTATGTTTCTCTTTATATTTTTGGGCAAGTCAAGGGCCAATAGTCAATGGTTGGCGGGCCGGATTTGGCCCGCGGGCCGCCAATTGAGAACCCCTGCTTTAGACAGTAAATAGTATACACATTGACTCCCCATGAGCAGTATTATTTTCCCCAAGGTGTCTCAGTTATGATAAATATAGGCAGGTCTAGATGCCATGAGCAAGGTGTATACTTGTATTTGGAACGATGATACTCTTGATGTTGCTATATTTACTGCACGAGGGCGCTCACACATATGCGCTCAGAGTAAGATGACCTATTTCTTCTGCTACACACACTACACATTCTGTCAGAGATGTTCCAAGTTACGGCAAAAGACTTGGCAGAGTCTCTAGCAAAGAATTTAGACCTGGCAATGACCTTACTTTAAATAGAAGAATGAGACTATAGAGACAGAGTTGTTCTTGCTAAAATAATGGTATCTCAGTCTAGAAATGGTCTAATTTAGATTGCCTTTTTGTCCCACTTATAACCCAGAAACAATCCCAAGAAATGGTCTCTAAGGTTGCCACAAAGTCCACAAACAAAGTTTGTTTTCACCTCCAATGAAACTAAGGTTTTTGAGTTGTTAGAAAGCAAACACAAAGTTGTGCATCATGACACGGCAAAAGGAGGGCTAAGCACCCACTAAGCATCGCTAAGTAACCCAGATAAGTAGACAGCCCTATGCCATACGTATCGAAAGTCATATTCACACATAGCCTTCAAACAACATTTTCCACAAAAAAATAAGATTATCTCTAAAACAATTCATGCCATGTCTGTCGACACCAAACCAAACAAGCAATTTCTTTCTTAAGGCCTCGCATGCTGATAATATGCTGTAATAAAAAAATACAAAACAAGGCAGCATTTTGATGGAACATTAATTACAAAATTCATGAAATTGTTAATAATGTCATACGTTCAATTATTTTAAATGGCAATCAACATCTATGCTCTGAATGACTCTATCAAATTAACGTGGTAGTTTTAGCTAGTATGACTACTGCAACATAATGTGACGTTAAATGAGCTGTATCTGATGGTAATTATATTGTCGAAGATTGTGGAATGCAGAAGATACACTCCAAATTTCTAACAGGGGATGGAGGGGGAGGTGGGTTGAAAAATTTGTCCTAAATTCGTCCTGATTCCAAGTACAGAGATTGGTTCCCTATCCAAAATTTGATCCTGTAATTTGATATCAAAATATCATTTTCAGACTAAATAAAGCTTCAGGAAGCCTTATTTTAATCCAAGACAAAATGTTGCCTTTCTGAACAACAAATCGGTCGTAAATGCAATAGCTGCCATGTAGTACATCTGTGTGCTGCCAAGTATTAAGATGACTTTCAATTTATCTTTCCTTGGGTCAGTGGCTCTTGAAATGGTTCTTCAGGCAACTGAAGAACCGTTTCAAGAGCCACTGACCAAAGACTTGGTATGATAGTATGTTTGATGGAAATTTGACAAATGGCAGCTATTGCACTTATGACCTTCTTGCACTTTCATGATGGTTTAGATTATTTCCCATCTGAAGCTTGGTCTCCACATGCCCACTCACTTCATAATAGCAACACTGGTACCACATGATTACACTGTTATAGACTTAAATTTCATAATTTAATTTGAATCCAATTTATTGATTATTTTAATCTGAGTTGCTATTGTGGGTGTTTTACTATGTCTTAATCAACTACTGGACAAAACATACCCACTTCAAAGTATACTCCGAACGATATAAATTACTGTATTAAAAAGGTATGTAGGTGAATTATAATAATAAATGCCAGGAGCGTTGTTCGCGTAATGTGTTTGCTTATTGACCTGTGTCCGTAATGCATTGATAACGAAGCATGATGTAGAAGTTTGAGAGATTTATCCAGCTGGCTTGGCGCGTTCATTTGAAAGCAAGTTTGAGCACGTTGATGGCCATTTCAACATCGTTCAGATTTTTTAGGCGGGGAGTATATTTTGCAGATCAAAAATATATGATCTCTAGTGTTGCAAAAGGATAAAATTTATCTCGGGTTTGATGGGTGAAGTGGTAGGGACGATTGTAAAGAACAGATACAAAGCTATTTTACCCTCCCAAGTACTATCTACCTCTTACAACATTTATGATTGGCCAATCATTAAATGTTCCTTTCAATAACCAGTTGAAATGCAACTTCCAAATATTTCAACCCCAGCCCTCTTCAGCCTTACCATCATTCTTATGTTGCTGATTGGATAAAAAATACATCGGTCCTCGGATCGCTTGTGTCGCCTGCTGTCGCGGTTAGTGAAGAGAGGCCTAACATGACCTTTGACCTTGATATGTGACCTCTTACCGCGATAGGTGTCCTTTGCCCTCATCAACAAATAAGGGATTCAATGTTGCACCTATGATCCAAGTGGTTCCAATTGAAACTTTTCCAATAAGGTCAATTTTACATTTTAAGCCCCATTTACAACTTGACCCTCACATGACCTTTGGACCCCCCCCCCCCCCCTCCCCGACCCCCACCCCATTGTATGTGACCTTTGACCTCATCAAAGTGGGGGATGCAAGGGTACACCTGTGACCATGTTTGGTTTAAATCCATCCAAAGTATGATGGATATTACATGCACATGTGAATCCTTGTTTCACAACAAAAGACAACAACAACTGGACAAAGCAGTGGACAAAGTGATCCTAGCTATGTGGGAAGGCGACACAAAAACTGAGAATTCTGCTTGTTCCGGGTATCATTCAATGGAAATAGCTTTTTTCTTCGCACGCAGTGCACGATATGTAATGCTGCGTCATATCCGAGGTCCGATTTTGTTCAAAATGATATTATCGAGCGCAAGGCCTTCAAAGAAAAAGTGATGTAGTTTCGGCTTGGGGTTACAAATGCCTCCATAGAACAGGTCAATAAACATTACAAGCTGATTTGGGGGGAAAATTCAGTGAAGGAATAGCGTACCTTTATATATATCCAGGGCAAAGTTCTTCGTGTATGAAACTTGTAGAGCATTTGAAAGCATTTGCATTATGCCAAGGAAGTATTAGAAAAACAAACCCGTCATGTAATACGGGAGAGAACAAATTAATGCACTTAAATTCAAGCACAATTTAAAGGCACTATCAATGATTGCTAATCAAGAAATTTTAAAAAAAATCATTAAGTTGCATTTTGTAACATGTAGAGGCCTCCTACCACCCTGTAAGCAACAAGGCTAAATAAGAACCAAAATTCTTGTATCAAGGACCAAAATCAAAGAAGCTTGAAATAGATATTGATTACCAGGGCTAAAGGATGTTTGTTATGAGCGAAAAATGTGCCCTCATGGCCACCAATATTAATTTTTTGACATGGATAGCCTATCTATCATGACTAAAATCATCATTTTTTAGTCTCAATCCAAATGGAGAAATATCACAGGGAAACTTTACAGGACGGTTTTAGGGGTGAAGACCTTCTATCAAGATGCCAACTTCAATACCTATCGGCCATCCCCCTTAAAGATGATTGATTAATTGGGCTTCACTCTACTTAATGGCTCTTCCATCAATCAAAGTTTGATCAACCTGGCAAGATTATATTACTGACCCCCCCCCCACGCACACACACCCCACGCACGAAACTTGGACTCATATGATATGGTTACACAGTTGGGAAGGTGTAGATATTTTCT